>JAFELO010001782.1:77733-113241 GCA_017140195.1 Eumaeus atala
CAGAAGTTCATGTAATCTATGTGCAGTAATGTAATTTAATAATTGTTGTATTATAATATTAATGTTTGTCTTAAAATTTAATTATATTTCACATTGGAAACAATGAATCATATTTTGTCGATAGATCCTGCTGACTTTCATGTTTAATCATAACATACATGTAAATTCTATTAGCTGTAACAATCCAGGGTTGTGTTTTTATAGTATATATTAGAAATAACCGATTATTATCAGAACTTGAAATCATTTGTTGTTCAATTTTAAAGCTCAACTATTTTTCAAGTAACTTTGTAAAATGTTAGTCTTATTTCAAATTGTTTTTAAAATTACTTTATCAAAAGTACTATGTTACGTGTTGTACTTGTTACATTTATCGAGTAGCTGCTAAATGTAAATGTAAAATTTGATGGTTGGTGAATTATGTCATAAAAGTAATAAATATATTGTGTATGTAAAAGTAAGTAGTGTTTGACATATTACTTCCTTGGCTAAGGTGACAAGTGACTATTTTCACCTGTAGATACATTACGAGTGGGAAAATATCCCCTTACATCTGCCTAGTAGATACATGTAGAACTCTTATAGACCACACTAAGTGGAGATATGCTGCATTGCAGCCGAACAGGGCCGGCCACACTGAGGAGGTCCCGCTCCCACGATATCGCTGCAAAGCTATGCAGTAATGTTAAGTGTTGTCTGTGAGAATCGTCTATTAGATGAGGAGAGGAAGTCAACGCGCGTGTGCAACAACAATTTGTAAACATTACCTACCATTGTCTGCGAAACGGTGAAACGCATTTTTCTTCGGAGGGACCTACTACTGGTTGGCGGCGCTATTGCTCCCGCCTCTACAGTCCATAGGACTAGCGAACACTTTTGTGTCTGCTAGAAAACGCATTTACGCGCCCTTGCCGGCCGTGGGTCTGGTGATGGGTGGTGCTCGAGACACATTATAGTGTAAAAAAAGTACCTTCCCGCCTGTTATTGACGATGAGGTAAGCAGAGGAGTGCCAGTACAGCCACAACTCGCAAATCCAATAGATATATGTATATTTTAGTGTAATACAAACTAAATATCTGTGCCGCCATTCGTGAGGTGCCCCAGAATTGCGAACTGCAACTCATCAGCACACCTCAACGGTTAATCGACTTCACTACAAAAAGGTTGCTCCACACTACGGGACAACCCCATTACTTTTGGGAGAGTGTAATGTGGTGAGGTTCTCATCCTCGCCCCCTTGCACCGTGCGCAAAAGCACCTCCTTTTTTTGCTCTTTAGCCTCCTTTTCTTATACGATTATACGAGAGGTAAAAAAGAGCAACTCCCCTGGGTTCAATTTACTTCGCTGATTCGCAATTGAGTTCACCCCAGCTACTGAGTCCCTGACAAGGCTTGAACCGTGTTGGGGGAAACATTACATAATACATTCACCCGATCTGTCGCCGAACCGAATCTGTACCCGACAGTAGGAAGTGTTGACCCATTGATGGTACTTTCTGATGGGATGAACATTCTGCTGGAGATGGCTTATCCTGAATTTAGTAAAGAGTTGAGACCACGGGACGGATCGGACGAATAAGCAACTGTTGGAGTAAGTGGTCGGCCGATTGATGTGATGACTGGTCGCGTGACAAAGCGGGCAACTTTTTGGGCGACTACAGTCCCCCTGGCTTGGACCAATCACTCAGTCAGTTACTAAAGCTACGAAGAGAAGAGTAAGAATTATCAATAGAACAACGGTCTTCGCCAGTCCTTTGAATTGTTGTGGTATTTGCTATGGCAGCACCGTCATTGTCCAGACGATATTACCGAAAAAAAAGATGAATAATTCCCCTTTTCGGGCACAGGACCGAATGTACATATTCCTGAAATTTTTGGTTCGCCTGTAATTTAGTTTTGTGGTATTTTTTTTGTGTAATTGCCAGTTAAAGTACATTAAAAAATCAAGGCACCTGAAATTTTAAGGTAGATCATTCGTCAAGTAGAACTTCCTCATAGTGTAAGAAATATAATTCACATGTGCACTAGAGGATAAGAATACCTTACCTTTATCATTTACGGTGATTCAAATGTTATATTCATGTATAGTGTAGGTAACCGTTGTCACCGTCACTCAGAAAACAAACATATCTAAAAAGTTATTTGCAAATATGATTATTTGAACAGTGATAAAGTTAAAACAGCCCAACCTGTACACGTGCGGCGCTCTAAATTACACCTGGCCATTAATAAATACGAAATACCCATAAATTTCTCGAATAGCAACCCCAACTGTAGGTGTTAGCCATTGCAAGTGCTCGCATTATTTAGGAGTTAGGGTAATTAGAGAAATAGCTACTACCAGAGCTTTGAATAATTATATTAATAATAAAAATATACTAACTTTTACATTTTAATTATTATAATACCTACTGGTATAACATAAACCTATAAAAATACTATCAGAAAGTTATAGCATCATCTAGTGGTACTACTGTAAACTACTGCGTGATCAAATACAATGTTTGGCGCTCTCTTAATCTATGGCCTGGTTCATACAGGTGACTGATAGATGGCGGTTGCTGTCCTAAAATTTCGTTGTTTACTGCCAATAATAATTGTTAGTAAAATGACAATACTTCAATAAACATCGTTTTATTTATCAGGAAAAAAGGCATAATTACGGGTTATCGATCCACTTATTAGCAAAGGGTTTTTTAATCAACGCGATCTTTTAGCCGTAGTAACTTTAGGTTCAGTGATGTGAACTTTTAATTTTTACTAATTACATGTAATACTTGAAGTCGGTACCAATACATGTACAGGTTTGTTTGTTTCTATCACGTTCCCCCGACTTTAAGCGTGTTATCTAATTTTTAAGACTCAATTACACTGATAGTATGTTAAATGTTGAATTTGCTTTATTTACAAAATTTAAGTACATTGTTAACTTTAAAGGCTGAGTAATTTATTTTTTGTATTTTTATATATTCTTTCATTTTTAGTGCAATTTGCAATTGCAATGGTATGTCTAAATCACTGTATTATTTCATTACGGCTAGCCATTTTCAAACACAGGGCCGTTTTATTTCGTGGCGGGCCAACGATTAGCCACATTGAATACGGCTGAGTGAAATTGCGCCAGAGAAAGTTCGGCGCTATACGATATTCAATAAAGCTAGCCTCATTGAGATAGAGTGAATATTCATCCGCCTTTTTGACACATTTTATTCCTTAATTTTTACACTCGTAGCGTTTCTTGACATGACAACAACAATGGCCTCGATTGTTGAATACAGAGAAATAAAAATACTATGACCCGACAGGTTCCACGGTTTAGGCGGAAGCGTAGCTCCCGGCTAAGTTATTGTGGTTAGGTTTTTATTTGCACTCAAACCACTTGGCCTAATTTCATACATGTATCGATCACTATCACTGCCGAAAATGAAGAAATTCGATGAGGCTAAACGTCAGCCGCCATATTGAGGAACGTTATGCGTTCTCCATCACTGCATCCCCGCAATCCCCCAAAAGCCGCGGACTACCCAGACACTGCACGAAAATCGATAGCATATCCATCACTTTTAAAACTGTATCATGCGAGCGAGAGGTACCTCCCCGGCCGTGGCGAATCGATTCAGCTGCTATACAGCGCTCACTTGTTTACTGACACTGTTACTGAGTACCAGTACACCCTGCACTGGGTGCCCATCGTTTTATGTTATACGGTGTCATTGGGTGTACGGTTATCCAGAATTCACACAAACCGCATAAAACGAGACAACATAGTCGCAATTTCTTAACAACTCATCTGGAAAATCATGCGTTAAGCTTTTAGTGATCTTTGAATACAGGTGGCAAATAAACCATATTTGAATGCAGCGGACGCGAGCGACGTAAAGCGCTGTGTATATCATCTGCTACGTAAAGCGAGTGTTGTAGCTGACTGTACCTAATGCACACGAATCTCAACGACATAGCAACGTGTAATTGTCCGGTTTTGCCCCTCTGATTTATGTCCATCTAGAACCAGTGTTCACCCTAACCCAGACCGGATTTCAATGTAAATCTTACAAAAACCTTAAAAAAAAAACACGCAAACATGTAGAAATTTTTGCGGCTTTTCAAATGTCACTGAGCCACGTTACACTGTGACATACTCAGAAGAAAGTGCCATAACTTTTATTATCTTTACATTGTTATAAGAGTCCAACCCCGCGCGATCTCCGCCATATAATTTGGGTTTTCCACGATATCGAAATCGAGGAAAAACAAAATTGTTTTCAATTTTCTAGTGCAGTGTTTTTCATTTTTGAAGTCGGTTTCATTACTTTCTTAACTTTTTTTTTTATTTACAGACACATTTTCTAATGACACTGGTGGTAACTAAGTAGTTTTAAAAGTGTGATCTGTCCAATTAAGGTTTTTTTGTAAACGGTTTATAGTTGCCAATTCTCCCCTATTTTTCCAAAAACTTGTTCATACTGCTATACGTAAATCTCCGGACGAGCAAAGAAAGTTTACGGGAACACGTGTATATGCATATACAAAAATTTGAGGGTTTCCCTCGATTGCTCCGAGATTCCATAATTAGACACTGACTTAATTTCTCGGTTATAACTAAATTTTCGAACACAAACAATTTGGACAATTTATATCTATATTTTCCATCATGAATAGAAAGTTTACAGAAAGACTCACTTGTTTCTATATAAAATGTGAGGGTTGTCCTCGATTTGTCCAAGCTCCCATCATTGGGTCATTAATTGTGTGACGATGGGACTATGTTCAAAGTAAATTCTTTCAAACAAAAATAATTTTGAAGTAAAGCATACTCCTTTTTGTTTGAGAGTTTGTGACCACCAATTGTGAGAACCAATGCAATGTGGCCAATTATCTCCAGAATTACTAGTCCGATATTGATGCAGTTTTCTGTGATGGGTCAGTGATGTTCAGTGATGTTCTTAGATATTTGTCACGTTTTCAACTCGGGGGAGTTGTAGTGAACATTTGTTTGTAGAAAACCGAGCCTATTAGTTCTATTGGGGAATAGTTTTCAATTCATAATGGGTTTATGGTTGTGGTGGACCCCTACTTAGGGGATGCTAAATATTGCCGTAGTTATTTTTATTACATAGGGGTTAAACGAGAAAACGGAGCCTTTTAACGGCAATTGACACCACCCATATACAACCACATAATTGCTGTCTGATATCTTGCCGTCCTTTCCACCTCCCCTCAAGTGGGCCACCGGCTACTCTACGAAACGCGACAGTATAGCTGGAACTTTACGGCGGTGTCATGGCACCCTTCGGCTGCAATGCAGCATGACAGTACCTCTCAATAAATACTTAAGTAGTGGCACTCAGGGTTTCGTAGTATTGCAAGGGCATATTGGTAGTACTTAAGGGAATTAAAGAGGTAATGAACACATTGTGTTCAGGCAGCAGGTTATTTTTTTATATAGTGTAGGGGGACAGACGAGAAATCGGAGGCTTTCAACGACTACCGCCGCCCATAAACATTAGCATAATTATGCTGATGCGTTGCCTACCTTTTTACCTCCTTCTCCAATAGGCCCACCGGCTACTCACGAACTGCACGAAATGCGACACAGCATGTGTCACTTTAGGGCGGTATCAAGTGAGCGAGAGGTACCTCTCCGGTCGTGCCGGCCCATTTCCGTTGCATAGGAGGATGTAGTGTCCTGGACCATGCATGGCACTACCTCCTCCTGTGCAGCACGGCACTACCTCTTACAAAAAGTTGGGACAGTAATAAAAAAAAACAATATCCAGGTGAGAATCTCTGCGCAGCAGTTGTCCTAAACATGTTAAGATAGTACAAGCTTTACGTCAAGTAGAAGGTATTGTATAAAATACAGGGGAACTCCTTATATGAAATTGCCTAAATTTCATACCTTCTATCAGATTTCCTAAATTTCATAGGAATTTTTATTATTCATTATATATGAATAGCGTAATCCGATTTGTTTCCCAGTGATTGTGGAAACATAGCTGTACATAAAGAAAGTTTCATAGAGCGGTCAGCTCAATCTCAAACACTAAATGATCAGTATTTAGAACAAACAATAGACTACATTAGCCAAATAATAAAGCGCGTCAAGCATTGACAATAAAAACAATATTTCTAATTATACGACGCACTCAAGACTTTCTCATAAAAGGCGACAAGACCTCGGAAGGAGCAATAGGTTCTATTTTTTATGCTCCTATTACGCACTTAAGTACTTTGAAACATTCGCTCTGCTATACATTCAAAACACACTCTCGCCTTCAAAATTTGTTCAAAAGTTGTTTGTACCGATAATAAATCTGTTTTTATTGGTGGTTTTTGTTGATACAGGGTAATCCATTTACGGATGATATCTAGGGGTAGGGGTGGACCCTAGACCGTATGTCGGACTCGGCACTCGGGGGTACAACCAAAACACCTGCAGGTGCCTTCTGCCCGTATTACATTGGGAGGTCCCGTATTTGCAGGCAACAGGATCCCTCCAGCCACAGGCTGGCTTCGCCGAAAAGGCCAGAGGCAATCGGACTCTGGCCTCTGAACAGTCCCCACGACGTCGTGTCGTAGCGGACCGGGTTCCCGGGCCGCGTCGAAAGCCTCCTCTCTCACCCGCTCGTCGGCTTCATTCTGGAAGACGACCAGACGATCCGCCCAAATTTTTTATTTTCTTCTATTTTTGTGCAGTATATGTGGGAAAGGGGGCTAGGAGGGTAGGGGGAGGGGTGGATAAACGATAAACATAGCAGGCAAATAGTATGACTGAATTTTCTTAACTTACATTAAGAATATTATGAAGTTAATTACAACTTTCCCGTGTTTAATGTTGTAACAAGATGATACGTGAACGCCGAAGCAACTGCAAGGATATGTATACGAACTGGGCGGTGTTATTCAACAAAAACTATTGCAATAGTGTGTGCGTAATGAGTAAGACTACAGCGTATTATAATCAACTAGTGACTGCGCCCTTGTCCGTTTGAGGCCATGCCTCTCGTTTTCTGACTTGTTTAATGTCAACATAGAGCGACCTTTTTTTTGAGGAACCTTTTTTCAGCCGGTACGGCCCTCGATTGAACCCGTTCTCTCATTATTCACGCACTTTTTTCATTTGCTAAACTCTTTGTTCTTGAAATTTGTTTTTTTTGCATTACATCTAGAAGGTTCTAATTGATTTAATTACACGGAAGTAGGTTGCAGGCGTACGGCCGCTTTTAATAAATTCATTATACAATTCAATGTCACAATCGTTATGAATGTCATTTTATGTTGCGGCGTACTAATTATTTTTTCTATAATCCTATCAGGTTGGGCTCGAGTTCCCCGGAGAAACGCAAATCGTATTACAGGTGGACCGATTCCCTATTGCGAATCTTCAGAAGAATTGGATTACGTGAAAATAACTGTAGACATTTTATTTCTTTATTTCTACGTCGCATTTAGTGGCATAAAAAGTACTGATCATTCGTGGACGACTAGTTTAGAACTAATTGTCGCTTGTTTTCAATGGTTCGTAACACAAATATCAAATTAATGAGCATTGATTAATAATATAATTATTAAAAGGAACTGAAATGTTGGTTTGAACTAGTCATTACACAGTTAATACGATACGTGCAAATAGGATTATAATGAATATGCTTTAATGGGTTATATGATGGAGGCTTATGTCTAGGAGTGGCGGCTGTTGAGGAAAGTAGTATCCTCTATCTTTTGAAAAACGAAAATCCTAGTGATTGGATATGGCGTAGTTATGTGTTGTTGTTGATAAAAATATGACATCAGATTCTTGTAATTAAAAAATTATAATGAAGACGAAATTAGAGCTTTGCTTATAATTATTAATTATTATTATTATTATTCGTAATGTTAATGTTAAAAAACAATTTTATGTCTTCACTAAAATCCCACGGGGGTTCCGTTAAAACACGAGATATGTCCGCCACTTGTAGTTAAGCGCCTATAATAAATCTTTTATATAATAAATTATATAAATGGAAGATTACCATTATTATATAAGCTTCTAGTTGTACGTAAATTTTAAATAAAATAATAACGAATAAAGAAAGCCTCATAGCCATTGTATTTCCTTCGTTTCGAATTGTTCTTCCTTGGTCCCCTTCGTCTCTATAATAAATGACCATTGCCTTATTTCAGGCTTTTTAAGGTTGTCAGCACACATTCTGAAATTGGGCTTTATATAGCGCCCGTAATCGGTTTTTTACCAGATGCCTCGCTTTTATTCAGATATTTTTACTACACCATGCTTGAATATGACGAAATGACGAATAGTATAGATAAAGAAAGTAGAAAATTTATACTAATCTTTCAAGTATCGAAAGACAGCTACTATATTTTATATTATATAATATTGTCTTACAATTTTGCAAACCTAAAACACATCAGGCGCGTTGAAGTGTACACGCAGCTGAGTGCTTATTCACTGTTGCCTCGTTTGTCACATCATAGATTAAAAAAGATCGACATTCGTCTGCTTTCAGTAAAAGTGAGTTTTGTAGCATTTTACAGAGATTATGAAATAATATTAATCCCAAATCAGAATTCAGGACTGCTTGTATTATCGAATAATCTGTTATTCTAAAGCTGCCATCTGCAAAGTTATTTTCCCAACTATGTTTTCGTTTGTCAGAAGTTTGTTACAAATAAGTTTACTTGTAAGTGCATTAGCAAGCCTATCCACAGAATCAAAAGAACCCATCTGGAGACAGTATTTTGTAAGAATAATATTATTAGCTGTATATCATCTTTGTTTAAGATTTTAAATAAAATTACAAACAGTGTTTAAAAGTGACGCCTGCTTGTTGTCAAAGTACCTACAAAATACCAATATTCCATCACATATAAGGGTTGATTCGCTTTCCAACGCTCAACGTTTATTAATTCCTAGCAGATCACTAAGAAACGTTGTTTAAAAAGGCATAAATTGTTACCTCAATTAATTATAAACCTTCCTTAGGAATTGCTTTATCTAGGAGTGAAAATTACAATAAGACCAGTTCAATAGATTGAGTAAATCAATCACATCAATATAGATACAGTTTTTGGAGACTATGTCTATAGATACATCACTGCGTTTTTCTTCATATAAATTTATGAACTTACAGACCAGCGCCCTCAATGTCACGTTTCATTATATTATAGCCTTGTTGTATATAATTTTTATAGCACATCCAATTACATGTCGAGCTTGAATGATCACCTGATCTTGACCGTCTTACCAATGATTTAACTTCGATTCCAATGAACCATGCAAAGATCACCGACGAAGTGTCGGTCGTACCTTAGGTGCTTTAGAAATCTTGAGATTTCCAAAGCAGAAGATGGACAGTCGGTCATTGAACCAAGCTCATGTTTAGGAGCTGATTATTAGGTTATTAGTGACAGAAGATAACGAATAGAGAACGTACAAAAAGAATGGTACCTGGAAGGTTAACAAATATACAATGCGAAGGTGGATGGATTTAGATACCCCCTGAAAATTATGCAAGGATTGTAATATGTGGCGCATGGTTCGCTCTGCTGATAAGACAAGTCATTAGGGAAGAAACGTGAAGAAATGTTGATGTTGTTGTTGTCGTAAGTCAACGTCGCTAGTTATATTTAAATACCTGTCTGATTTATAGGATTAGGATTAAATAAAAGGAACATAAAATTCCACTCAAACACATATATTTGTTTGGCTTTTTTTTACTTTTGGTGCTCCATTTTTTGTTCGTGTTTCACAATTAAATTATGAATTAATACTAATAAAATAGTAAATGGTCCCGAGCTTGATGCGAGCGCTCCGAAAATGGGCAATCGGGAGTGACACGCACCCTCCGGGACCCGGGCAATGAGCTCGGCAAAATAAATAATATACAAAATACCATCCGATGGTTTCCATACACGCAAACACGCTTCACACAACTGTCTTACATTACAATATCACTAGCTATACAAATCACTAAAATTGTCGGATTCCACCCAACGGCTGTCGGTTATGATCGCCGTCACATTTGTATGGAAGGTGATTCAATCGAAACGAGAGCCCTTCATTTTCTGGATAGCGTTAGTGAGGTGTAGCATCTCTGTGTTCAACTGCCAAACGAGTGTCTCCAACTTGTCCACGGAGTCCAGAACCTCAACACGCTCGGTGTGGGGGTTGAATCGGACCTCGAAAGGTCTGGACATAGTTGACACCCAGCGTCTAATGGACAAAAACATAATTCATTGAAGATGTTACAACAAGAAAGAAACATTGTGTTTGAACTTGCGAAGCTTGATTCGCATCGCTGATCGACTCGCATACCAAAATATAGAACTGTATCCTTGGATCGGTAAAAGGGTACCAGCAGCATAAAATTACATGTATGCTGTATCGTAGGCGGTTAAGGATTGATTTGTTTCGACGATTCTGGCTAATGCAGAGCAGCAGTCAGAACATCTTATGATGAGCGAGCGAAAGTCTCACAAAATCTATGAATCATCACATTATGAAATATCAATATTTTCACGAGTGCAGTATTTCCCGCGTCCCCATTCAGCTATACGATTGTCGGACTGTAATTACCTGAATTTATCTTTGGCATCTTCAAAGCTTTCAGCCACGTAATAAATGGGTTGATATTCTTGGTCCTGGTAAGGCTGGATGGAAGTGGAAGCAGGTTCAAATGGTCGTAATTCTGGTTTGTCGCTCAGCGCGTGAAGCAATTCTCCGATAGAGGATAAGAGTGCAGCGCCATATGCCTTCAATTGCTGGTTCTCCTTGCACAATCCAAACTCAACAGTGAACCAGTACACCTGGTTGAAAAAGAGACAATGATGATATGGGTGTTAAATAAAATATACATTATAACAAAGTGTAAGATAATTTTCATAACATTATATTAAATGTATTGGAAGTATATCTTCCATTTTAAAAAAGGCCTATGCTCCATAACAGAGATGATCATTAATGACTAACAATTCAACTAAATTCAATAAAAAGCACAAGGAATAATATAAAATAAATTATTTCGATTATCATATTAAAAGAAAGGAACAAAAATATCCTAAAGACTAAGATAAAAGAGTAAAGCTACACGGCAATATGAATATAACAATAGAGCGAGTAAATAAGTTTTATAAATTATTAATCATTCCAAGTGATTAAGTATAATTAATTATTAATTATTTAAAAGATTTACTAAGTTTTGATGAACTAATGTACTCGGTTGTTGTGAAAAGGACCAATAATAATAAAAAATATAAAAGTAGTTAGTTAATTCGAATGATCGCAGAATGTCAATCATTATCAGTTTGTAATTGGAACTCAAATTAATACGAAATTGTTATTTTATCATTTGGAGAAACAATGATGGTTATCTTTCTATGGAACACTTACAGTTGATAATTTTTCGATTTCGGGATCCGAGGCGCCCAGAGAGGCGAGACCAATTTCCTGTGAAAACTGAGCGAAGCTGGGGTCGGCCAATAGTGGGATGTGTCCAAGAAGTTCATGGATGCAGTCACTAAAAAAATTGCACGATGTATATTTTCCAATCGGTTATTTCATTAAGATACTCGGTTAAGCGCTCGCTTTATCGATCTAGTAATGTAGTTAGTTGCCCCTGACCTTCCACAAGTAAACGACATTCGAGCGAAATATCACTTGCACTAAAACTGAGTTAAAGTGAAGCTTTTAATCAATTTATCTCTCCATCAACATGAAACTCAACTTGAAATATAATGTAAAAGCCCTTGGACAATTTACGTACAATATTCACTTTGTGGAACGATCAAAATGAATTGTATTAGAAGGCATTGAATTAATTTATGGATCCGGTCTACATTTCATAATTAGTTTCGTTTATATTAACATATCATTAGTAATCTCTTTGTGATATAACAAAAAGTTACGTGCCAATACGTTTCAAAAACCTCGCAAAGTGGCAATGTATCGGCGTAAACGTTGTTCAACTAATAAAACAAAAACTTCCTTGTTAAACAATCCCTGTAAATACAAAAATTATTCGTGTAAACTTAGTGCGGAAATCACAGGTTGTCGTTTATTTATTCTGGCCTTACTAGTCATTCATTAAATAAGACATGTCAAGGATTATAATAATTCTAAAATGTTAATAAGCACTTACGGTTCAGGTGTGTGGAAAGGTGAATTGGAGTGACGAACGTATTGCGTGGACTGGAACACGCGGAAGGCCAGCGAAGCGAGGAAGTCACGAGCTGTCAGGAGGCCAGCGGCGGGGCGGAGTGTGAACCCGGTGTGCTTGCGCAGGAAGTTGCTCACATCTTCCAATTGGGGAATGCGGTGTGGCACGAAGATATCTGCGGCCTGCAGCTTCCCAAATGCTGCCTTGTATTCCTTGCAAGCATGCTTTGGCATCAAGTCCAGGACAGTGTTAAATACTCGCTGCCAAGTAGAATTTTCTGATTCAGTGTATACAATGGACGGGATTGGGTCTCCATATTTGTAACCGAATGCAATCTCAGCGATGTCCTTCCTACGTGACCTGTATTCCTTGTCAGCAAACCCTGGATGATTCATGTCCAGTTCTGGCTCATATTTGGTCATGAGATGGTTGCAGTTATCAAGGTCAGAAGCGTGGCGTGGGAACCATGGGGTCTTGTTGGAAATATTGTTGTCTGAAATAAGATTCACCCCGGCAAAAGATATTGATTGACGCAGAGAGCGAATAAGCTGCAAAAGATTGATGCGCGACATGCTAACTTTGACGAGAGCATCAAATTGGTTGTCGTTGACTTGTGATGGGCGTGTCTCAAGATGCTCAACGCAGCCTTTGTAATTGTCAATTGTTTTCAGAATACGAGCGAGAGAGCCCATTCCGTCTTTCAAGCGAAGTAAGATAGCGGCTTGTTGGGTAGCCTGTTCAGCTTCGGGGCTTTCACTTGCAGCATTCTGGAGAATTACTTCTTCTTCGGTCAAAGTGTAGTCTGAATGAATGAAAAAAAAAACGTATGTTTTATAACACGTCACCGTCAATAATAACACAAGTACACTAGTTCGCACAGAAACCATTTATAATGAAACCAATTTGAGAATACACTTGACATAAAAAATACTAACCATCATCGGCATTCTCGCTGGCATCTTTAGCTGAATCTGTTTGAAACAAAAAAGAAAACAAAACTTAAGTAAAACAAATAAAAAAAAAACAAAAGTACAAATTATAAAGAAAAGAAAATTTCTCTAACCATTCCTCTCCTCATGCTGGGAACCATCATCGACAGTTTTCTCGCCATTGTAATGAGGATCTTGGATTAATTCTGCTTCTAAGCCAGAGTCTGTATGAAAGTAACAAAAATAAAATAAATAAAATAATAGGAAAGAAAAAATAAGTGTTCTATAACCAAAGTAAAAGAGGACACATGACAGAAGAAGAACAATGTATTATGACAAATGATCAGTGACAGTCCTGCGTAGGTAATGTGTGATCCTCAATTAAAGTATTGACTAGTTGTAGAATGTAAATCCTTCGATAGCCAATCAGTTTTCCTTATGCTTCTTCAAACATTACGGGCGTGTTACAAATGTGCTCCTTATTAATGCTTTTTCCTGTTCTACAGGTGACAATGTGATATTCAATATGTAAGCACATTGCACAGTTTGAAGTCAGATTTCACTTTCATTTGTTAATTAAATTCCACCCAGTATATTGTATAATTACGAATAATAACCTACTGGTAATAATATTCTATTATTCGGTATTTTTTCACTTTACTCGCATGTGTGAGTGACATAAAAACCTACTAAGGGTATTAATTTATCTGGAGTTACTAAGTGGGTCTCCATCAATTGCAATCAATCATTGGCGTGACATGTGACTCGGGTCTAATATCAAAATGACATACAACCCACAAGTAAAGTATGTTTAAAAGATTGAATAATATGTCGAAGGGTTAATTTCCATAGGATGAAATGTTTCTCTTTTTAGTATCGATTATAAATTTGTAAAGTGATGATAATACGATCCTCATAACTGCCCCAATGAACTTCGAAGCTTTCCGAGTTTCCTTGTGGATGGGTTCAAATTTACATTGATGACGATAAAGCATGTAAAATGTACTTGCCATTAGCGCGAGCGCGGGCTTCTTCCAGCACACTCTGTTTGGTCTGTTTTACGACAAGTGTTTCGAAGCGAGCATCGTCTACGAGCGAACGACGACGAGACGGGTAGCCGTTCTATAACAATAAAAAATAAATATTTCAATACAAGCCAAATGAAAATAAAGATTTTATTAGTACAAAAAAAAATAAAGGCTATGCACTCATAAAATTATTCAATTTATTAGCTGTAAATGTCAAAGAAAATCTTCAAATCCGTCCTAAAAGCTAAAAATACTTTTATCCTATAAATCCTTATAAATATAAATCTGACTTAAAGCATTATACTTCACGTGGGAGTGAGAATTGCTTTTACGAAGTTCTTAAGCTTATTTCCTGAGCTGTCCGGGCGTAAAGTGCTGCTATTACATTCCCTCCCTCGTCCGGATACAGCCCTTTATGGAATCGTAGAAAGGAACTAGATTCCGCGTCGCTGATCTTCAATAAAGTCAATTACCGAAAGTTTTAGATTTCGCAATTTGGAATAATGTAACCTAACGCTGATCGTGACAGTGTTAAAGTAATAATATTCAAATATAAGTTCTTAAACACGTTTCACTATAAAGTTATGATTAAAGATGACTTCTGACATTCCTTATTACACCGGAATACAAGAGCTGTACCAACCAGCAAATCGAACGTACTGAGTAGTACTCTACAACGCACTGAAGTAACAATTGCTCAAAACTCACAACCAAGAGTTCAGTTGAAGCGATTTGATATGGAAACAAGAAGATTAGTAGTTAATTCAAACTTCTAAGTCAGTACAGAGTATGGCAACAGGCAACTTGGTTACATTTTCGTTGTAATCAAAATGTTTATGAATGTCGTAACAATTACGATGACCTCACACAGCATTTCCTCAATTTTGGACATAATTTTGAGTAATGGCATCAATTTGAACAATTGTAACATAATTCACTGTAATGTTACATAATTAAATTATATTTTTTAATATTTATATCATATTCTATTATGTCTGACGGTGTGTATTACTCTAATAGAAATCGTACTTTAGTACGTGCGGGCGTAAAGATCTAGCCTTTTTACTAGAGTGGCCGCACTAAGTGTATGTCTAAGTATGTCAAGGGTTAGTAATCACACGCCGTTGTAAGCTAGTCCCTGAAATGAGACAAGGTAAGTCCTACAAATGACGTAACTGCTACATGTGTATATATTATTGCTTTGTTAAGTTTTGTTACTCGCCATTATCACATGTATGTTAGGATTCGTTTGTTTGTGCACTGCACTGTGATATTTGCTTATAGATTGAATCATTATCGAATTACGACTCTAATTGTTTTAATTTTACATCTGCATATTTTAATACAGTCGGGTCGATAGGCCAAAATGGGGATGATGAAAATGATACTTTATCTTATTGGTTTTCACTAAAGATTATATAATCTAAACAATGATATCAAGCACTTTTCTTCTAAAATCTCCCTTTATATGAACTAGATACAATCAATATTGATGTCTTAAGTTTACGCGAATGTTATTTCATTACAATAAAACTAAAAAGTCTACCGTGGCCATGGTTGCTGTAAAGCTTCTGAAACGTCGGGCTACATAAATAATTTAATAGACCGCGATAAAATCCGTAAAAGTAGTTTTATTGTAATAGATACAATCAAGTTGTACGAAGCTTTTAAACGGACTGATGTAATTTAGATATCTGGGGATTCTCACAAGTTGCTATAGGTGTGATGTAATACATCCAAACAAGAGTGAATGACGAACTTATATCGAGGAATGAGATTTGCCAAGATTATCAATTTCCTTGACCACCTTTTTCAACTTGTCTTCTCTCACTAGGACCATCCCCTCTGAATTTCTATTGACTATGCCATTAAATGTTACCGACAGTTGTGTAACAATATGAAAATGCAACAATACAGCTTACTGTGGTTTATGATTATAGCGCAGGTGATATACTGCGGGGCCGATTTACGGAAATTGTGCTCGATTAAATTCCGCCTACCGAATAGGACTCGAAAGCTAGCCCGAATAACCTTGGTCCCCGAGGCTCTAGTGCCCACTTTACACTCCAATCTGACTGTTAATTAAACGTCTGACCTGCTACCCTTCAGGCCAACAATTTCCCACTTATCCAAGGACAGATATTATACATTTTACAGTAATTATTTTGAATGGCGTTCCTTCATTTTATCTAGTAGTAGTCCTTTCAATTTTGATAATTGCTCCAACGAAACTATTTGCTAAATTTCATATTGATGTACATGTTTTACGATATTAATGTTTTCAGATGTAAGGGAACAGATTTTTAAAAAAGATTTTTTCTTAAAATATTACAATCCAAGGGAAACTAGATCACAAATACCAGTAGAGCGTCGCATAACAAGATAAATTTTCGCAACGCAAAAATTTTTATAAGATCGCATAGCTCACTTTAGAAGTTGATGTATTCTAATTCCAAAAACACTGAGTACTTTACGACCGACACAACATTGAAGATTCGCAACAGTATTTTCGCCGATGCCAATGGAGTTATGTCATTATCATGTTATTAATTGATGTTAATAATTGTCATAGTAATGATTACTATCCTTGAATATCGTCAGTAATTAGTAATCGTTCACTTCTAACAATGGTGCATAATTAAAATCGGTATTTTTCCTTTTCTAAGCAAAGCCTGGGAACCGTTTATGGAACATCACTACTAGACATCATAGTATTGCATTAGATAATTTTGATAATGTGGGAAGCGCCTTCCAATTAAGACCTTGCTAAATGAGCCTTTTGTTTACATCACATAAACATACGTTACGTATTTAGCAGAGAAAGTGGTACTTTTGTTAAGAGACTGCAATCATTATTAAATGTCTTCTCACGGTTTCTTTTGTGCAGTTGTGCAGTGTAGCGGTTTTTTAAAGGACCGCATTTAATGAAATATTTATAAGGTACGTACGATATAAAGTTTTTGAAGATATTCATCAAATGTAATAATGACAATTCATAATTTTGTAATCAATAACAATGACATTGTACTCATAGTTGTGATGCGTACGTTGACCCTGTAATGTTATGCCATCGATATTGTATTTGTTTTCAATGAACTTAAAATCTACTTGACCTATTTATTTGGCCTATTTATTATCGATTTTTATTCATTAGCTAAAAATAATTATTACAAATAATATTTTAGGATGCTATTTTGTATACAAAATAGCATCACCATTTTTATGATGTTGAAAATTGTTTTCATTCGTTTCAAATTTGTACGCCAAATAATATTTGTTGTAATATTATAATAATTTATAAAAGCAGTTAAATCGTAAAACGAGATTGTGGATTTAATTTTTTAAATGTTAATAATTTTTAAAGTGTTAAATTGTGTGGCAAAATGTTTCCAGCGAAATGTCTCCTCACCTCGATGCTGTAGGACTTCTTGATGGCGAACATTTCACGGTTCTTCTGTGCTGCTGCGACGGCCATGGCTTCTCACAACACTGAGTATGGGGCCTGAACAGGGGGTTCACTGCGCGTTTAGCTAGCGTACGTCTGCGAGAGCTTTTGGTCTCGACCACGGGCTATAGCCTGTCTGTCTACGACTCGAGCTGTCGTATTACAATAGCTAACTAAACTTTGGATTGCCAACAGACCAATGCATGATGACCGTTCGAAAGAACAGTTTAAATAGTGTTAGGCGCTCGTCCCCCACCCCGCTCTCGGCGCATGCGTCACTACCTCCCCCCTCCATTATTCTCGTCCAGACTCGCAACTCCGCCCTTCGTACCCTTAAGGTTTTTTTAAAGTTTGAAACTAAGCTTTAAATTGCGACATACATTTTTAGCAAGAGTACATAAATGAAATATTAACTTTACATAAATTAGGTATACGTTCAAATAATTTTGAGTGACCTCCCGGGACTGTGGCATTAGAGTATCGAAAATTTTAGGAAGAGAAAGGCTTAAGAATTTAAATACATTTCAGAGTAGTTTTATTATTATAAAATAGAATAAGTACATTTTAACTGTACAAATACCAATTGCATGCTATGGATTTTAATAAATTTATGTTTTTAATCTGCTATGACTTTTGAGCCTATGCTAGTTACTCTATATTTCGAAAATATCGTTTTTCAAAACATATTTAGTGGACACTTCTGTGCGTGGTTTCTTCTTACGTAATTTTATTTTTTCCTGGAATATTAGTAATAAGTTTTTGTCAGTGACATTTTGAATGATTTTCAGATGTAACTTTCTTACAGCAGGACAATTAATCAATTAAATTATAAACAATGTTATACTGTAGGGTTAAGGATACGACAGGGAATATAAATCATTAGTAATAATCAGCATGATTTTGCCATCATTCACTCTATGTCCGAAACAGACAACACTGTTCTCTTCTCCTAAAATCCTGGAAAGGTGATGTTTTTTTAACAAATCATATTTTAATCAGTCTTCAGTATCAATTCTTCTTGTTATTCAGATAGTAATAAGTTGTGCTATGCTGCATTACGTCTAAATTGAGCCGGAACGGCCCGAGTGGTATCACGCGCCACCAAAATGGGGCAAAATTACGGTTATGTTGTCGCATTTCGTGCAGTTTGTGAGTTTGCGGATTCTTCCAGAGTTCGGAGTCTATCAGGGGAGAGTAGGTTATGCAACACATCTGCAATAACTAATGTGGCTAACGAAAGGTTGTTCATTTCCTCAATTAGAAAAAATCTAGACAATAATTCTATCCCTAACAATAGTATTTCATTAAGCCGGATGGATAAATATCAATTGAATGTTTAGTTTTCAAGCAATTTTACTAGGAAGTATTGTGGTGGTCGCCACTCGGAACAGGATATGTACTAAGTCCGCCTCTCAATGTCTTTTGCTGGTATGTTGTATTTTTTATATATTCCGACGTGGCTTGAAAATATAAAATATGTGGAACCAGCCTCGCTTCATGGGGTGACCTTATAGATTTAAAGGGAAATAATCGGACCAGAAAGGACGGATAAAACGAATTTTGTGAATCCAGGAGGTACCTTTTATGTCCAATGAGCGACAGAATATCGCGAAGCAAAGGTAATCACACATGTACGTATGATTGGTCTCTGTGAGTGTAATTTATCATAATATCTTAATCCATTGTTTGTTTGCTAAGTTGCAAGCAGGGCAATGATCAACTAGAACGTTCTAGATATGTCTGTGTCCTAGATGTATCTTGGTTATATTTTTTAAAAATGTACATGTAGTTTTTTATTCCTTAAGTTATTTTTTATTACTATAAAAATAATTTTCATATAAATAGAGTCAGCATCTGCATTGCAGTCAAATCAGGCAGACCCTGTCGTGGAAGTACAGACTTATCTACCCGGCGGTGAGGAAGATATTCTCATATAGATGTCAGCGTGGTATGTAAATGCATCTGAGAGCGCAAGGAATAAAGAAAAAGGAATGGTAACATCCTCTGTTATTGGGGATAAATTTGTAACAGAGCAATTCATGCAACTGAATCGAACCAGCGCCACTCACGTATTGGAAACCTATAGTGGAGCTAAATTTCGTGTGACAGCAGTAGGCCAGTCCGTCGTCCGACGTGTCTTATAGAAACCGATGAAGCCGTACTGGATAGAGGCATATCCGTCGGCATAGAGCTGTCAAAAAAGGTATGTCCGTATGTAGGGCCCATTGGTTGAAGGCAAGCAAACAATTTGTATAGCCGAAGGTCTTACATATGCAGATATAGACTGCGCAGGCAGTGTTTACCTAATTGTGTTGTTATTACTTAAAATTGTTCGGATTTCTTGTTTTATTAAAAAAAAAAGTACTAAGTTTGCAAAGTATTGTATAAACCCAGTGTACTCCTTAACGGGCACCAATTATGAATCTCGATGTAGGCGGGATCAAGAAAAAAGAATCCGAAAAAAATATCGCAGAAACGGTTTATTAACATACAAAATGTTAATACAAATTCGCAATATGGCAAAAAAATCGCCCGGAAACTACAAAAATTTAACACATAATTACCACTAGAATGTTACAATAGGTATAGTTTTAATTAATGTTACAATAGGTATAGTTTTAATTAATCATCATATCACCGAGGCCCCGGCATCGCCCGTATAGTGTGAAACGAAATAAATTATTGTCAACACAACGTCTGTACGCGTCTTACCAGGCAGAGAAACAAAAAATGTAAAATGGGTACATCACTGTACCCATTATATACCACATGGGATCCCATATGGGATACGATGACTTGATGACACTCGCGCAATGTGTTAGTTTCGAACACCCCCGAAAAACAAAGAGACGGCCAACAACGACCGCTTTTAGTGAGGCACGGGGTCAAGCATCAGGCTGTATCAACGACCAGAAGGTTCTGTACCGTCATAAACCGTAGTATATTTTCCTTTTACCTAAACGCGTATCGTAAACCATCGTAGATATTCAATCGCGCAGACAAAATACCGGTTGTTCGAGAGTTAATATTACGATATTGCAATGTGGTTGTATTCCAGAGATCATTCTTGATTGATCAATTTTTTTTTCTGGGGGTTTTTTTTTTATTTGGTGTTCTAATGCACAGTCTCCTTGATTCCATGAGTTTTATACCAGGAGTTAAGGGATAATACGCCACCTTGATCTGCAGCCGAATCGGGTAGGCACGACCGGGTACCTTCTGTAACTCAATACGGGCGGAAAGTGACAGCTATGCTACTGCATTTCTTGGCGTTTGTGAGTTTCCTATGGCCTATTGGAGGGAAGGAGGGAAACATGCAACACATCTGCATAACATTTTGCCAGTTGTCTACAGGCGCATTAATTCGAAAAAGAATCTGATTGCCCGTATATCCAGGTTCATAAAAAGGCAGCGGTGGCTGCTGATAATGACGGTTTATGAATCACATTTCCAAAGTGGATTTTAAATTGCTTTTAGTAATTGGCAACTGCGTCGGAAAAATCCCGCCCACTACTGGAGCTGGGACAGAACAGGGAAAGGCTTTAACAATTTTCATGACTGTGTTATTCATGAACATATATATGTGGTACAGAGAGCGAACGTGCAGGTGGCTAGTGACTACCGCCGCCGACATTTACAAGACTGGGCGTCTTGCAGACGCGATGTCAGATATACTTCCATAAATATGTCCCATATCTTTGTTGTTGTTTTGTGTCTCCTCTGTTTATTTAGTAGCCTCTTAGCGGTTTCCCGGCACACACCATAGTAGCTACCTCATTACATACTATATTGAGTATACTCTATTTGCCCATGTTACGTACATTTTACTGTTTCACTGAGTTTGACATTTAGTGGTTAATACTGCCTCGTAGTGGTAAACATGTTCTCTATCGTGGAATCTTGGATTGGAATCCCGGATCGGATCATAAATTGATTAATGGGGTTAATTAATGAGGTTAATGGGGTTTTACAAGTTCTCTCAACAGCTTGAAGGTTCCTGAGTTGGCGGGGTTATGCTTTCTAGTTTCTACGTTGATTTTTCTCTAGTTATCTACAGTAGTAGGCACTAACCTTCTATCAGAGATCCTACTCTCTCACGAGTACACTCTCTACTTCCTGCTTCTCTTGATTTCCCTTATTAAGATAGAGAATTCATGTATCTTCATACACACTTGTGCGATATAGTATGTCTCTATAGTAGCACCGTCCAGCTAGACGAACATTATTATACACTTAGAGTAATCATCTATAGCACAATGTAAAAAATATACCAGCAATCATTGTTTGTATACCTATTTCCAAGAATCATCAATTGCATGGTAACGACAGCTTTGCAATTAAACTTGTCATCGAAAACGTTTCTCCGTGTAACGTCCGCATGTTGTGATGCATAAAAGATTCCATTTCAACTCTTAAAAAAGATTCCATTTAAAAAATTAAAAAACATTCCATTTCAACTCTCAGAAAAAGATATGTCAACAGTGAGTGCGTAATGTGACCACAGTTGATTCATATTTTCCTCAGTGCTGGAAAAATACCCTGTGCGAAGGCTTGCGGAGTTTCCCTTGTTAAAATTAATTTATTCGTGAATCACAAAAACATTAGACACTAACTGTTAAGGGATTTTACTTTAAACTTGATGAGAATTAATTATTTTGGAAGTATTTGTAACATTTAATATGTGTTACATTATAATGTTTATTTTTTTAAAACCTGTCAAGAGCCAGTGGCAAAGCTTTTGGTCCTTGGCATTTCGCTTTGGGTCCTCTGTCTCTCAACATTGATAAAGTTAGCTAATTAATGTATGTTCCAACTATACATATATTACAGCGGAACAACCGACTTGTCGTAGCCTCCTGGTGCCTACCCACACTTACAAACATCCGCATAATTTCAATGTCGATGTCTTGCCCTCCTTCACTCCTCCGCTCCAACGGTCCACAGGAATCACATACCGCACATATATGCGCGAGATGATCCTCCCCGATCGTGTCTGCCCAATTCGTTTGCGATGGCGTAAGTTTAGTTACCTTCTTAACTTTCTTATGTTTTATAGCCTATAAAGCTTACTAGCAGCTGTGTGTGTATCTAAGGTACAGTCGACGCCAACGTTCGTTGAATTATTAACAGTTTTGTAAATTTGGCGCTACGCTTGTCTACTGAAATATGAATTACTAGGCTAGGTTAAGCACTTTTTCTGATATTAATCGATAAAATCTGATATTAATCGATAAATTAATCGAAGTACCGAGTCCAGATTAAAAATGTAAATATTGAAAAATTTGTATTTTCATTGTGAAATTAAAACCTGAACTTCCAGAAAGCCATGAAGCCGTGTAGGCTTTTGTTCTTGAATTCCATACATACTTACGTACATAAGCGTAAAAAAATAAGTTGTCATTTAAAATAAAATGTTATTTGAAGTTGAACTTAATGATTTGCATCCTTATAGCCGAGCTCAGGTAAAATTGGTCTTTTGACAAATCGTAAATGTTAAATATTAGAATAAGTGAATCGCTATTTTGCAATAATAAACCACAAATCGCAAATGAAGATTTGCGGTCAGTTGCGGTACAAACTATTTGTTATATTACGCGCCTTGTCCGCGTTCATATAACTCAATCATTTATATTCCACACAATATACACACATCCTTATGTCAGTGACTGTGATTGGTTTTCTCAAAATCTACAGAACAGATTTTCATGTTTTCTTCACCCATGGATAGAACGATGCCCGGGAAAGGTTTTAATTTCTAAGAAGAGCTCTATTGCAACATTCGTACTCCTGACAAAAGTAATAATAAAAGCATAATATAATATCTGTATGTGCATCTTCTCTCCGAAAGAGAGGTAGAGAGAGATCTGACCCTCTTTGTTGTTGTTGTCATGAAACACGACAGTTTTAATCTCATTTTAGAAAAGCTATTTATCCGGTCCCGGAGAAACCCGCAACGCAATGGCTCGTAAAATAAACAAACGATTTTGAATTTAAAATTTTATTTTCCGTTGCCAAATGTTGTATAAATTTATCTTAATCGTTTCAAAGTAATGTTTATTCTAATGCGCCCGTTACATCAATTCTGACTCATTTGACGTCACTGGGGCTTACCGTTTCGTCTGGCGAAAATAATGCCCATGCGTATGTCGTAACGATCTACTACGTTGTGACCGTTCCAAAAAAAACCTGATTTTGTCTTTTTCATCAAGAGTTTTTTTCCGGTGAGTTGATATTGGTAAACAAATTCAATTAACAAATCACTACTGAAGTTTACAAGGCGCAGTAACCATCGACCATTTCGGAATGTGGGTGAATGAGAGGAACGCATAACCAGTAACTGTGCGAATGTTAGTGGATGCGACTGCTCGTTAACTACGCTTTAAAATATATTACTTTCTACGCGTATTATTCTGTCATCTTACCCTGTCTATTTTATTTTAGTAACTTAACTGGATATAAAACAATTATCTATAAATCGATAAAAAAAACCAGAAAAGATAAAAGTTGTTGAATTATTCGAAATATTTTTTTTTATCTGGTTGTTTTATATGAGTTCTATATGAAAATAAAGTAACTCAGGTATCGATTCTGTTGGCTTTTCCGGAATGAACTTCTTATCTATTTGACCTCATTGTGATACGGCAAGGTTGCGCCAGTGTCGCAAGGGCAACAACAGGTTTGGTGTGATTTGTGTTTCGGTCACCAACTTAGTTCTCGAGTCAATCAAATCTAACGACTGAACTGAACGATATAGACTCGGGGTAACGTGGTCAATCAAGCACAGAGAAGCTGGCAATGCAGCCAGTACACAATATTTTTACACAAATCTTTTTGTATTTTTTTGGTGCTTAACAATGGATATTTTGAACAATGAATAACATTTGAGTAGAGTGTCATTTCGATAGAAACCCCACAAATAATCATATGAAGAATTTCCTTTATACCTTATTTTAGTTTCCTTAAGTCCAATTTGCATTTGAGTGGTTCGGTAAAAAAAAAACAGTGAGCAAAACACGGCCGTTACGAAAGCCGACAGACGGGGAATACCCGCTATCCGCATATCTCGCTGTCTGTACTCTGCTGTGGGAAAAACGCGCGCGACAGAACAGTCACTTAGCGACGATCGTTTTCCGGTTTTGCAAATTACTAACGATACAAATTACTAACGATACCGATATACCGTTTTTAATGACTTTATGAGTTTCATCGGCGTTTTGTCATAGATCGTCATCGTCAGTCTTTGTGGGTCCAGGGCTGTAAGACTTTTTTAACATATAAATTTCACATAATGCATTAAAATGACAGCTATGCCGTTGCGTTTTGTTGTGACTTTTCGGTAACCTATTAGAGTGCATATGTATCAATCATGAGGATGATTAGGGGCGTCGATAGTCATCCAAAAACTTCTCGTTTGTTCCCCAAAATTAATGTAATACACAACTCACAAAGGTCTGGACGCACAGCGACGGCTGGTCTTCCTTCCTTGTTAGTGATTTTCATATAGATGATACAGTAGAGAAGCCATGCAATGATATATGATGGCGTGTGGCGGTCTTGATTAATAGAGAAGATAATAGATAGAATTTGAGAGTAAGTCTATCTAATGAAGATTTAAGAAAAAAAAAACGGCCAAAATATATCTGAAATCGTGAGTGGACATTGTTAAAGTTTAAATATCTAGACATAAAAATATTCCGTTATCATTATTATCATTTATTATTACTATACCCGGATGTTATTGATATTTATTACTACCCGGATATTGCTAGCGAAGGGCTCCATCTTGTTTTGTGGCAGCCCGTTGGCTTTTCCGTTTCTCTAAAGAGACGGATATAATACAAGTCGTAGTCGCGTACTTATACTTTTATCTAGCATTTCAAGAAGATTTTATTCTAGCGTTTTAAGGGGCAATGGGCTGGTCACACACTCAGAAGATCAGATGGCAGATGGGTCACTTAGGTTCTGGAGTGGAGGCCGCGTTTGGGAAAACGAAGTGTTGGTCGACCGTTCGCCAGGTGGGAAGACGATCTCCGTGTAGTAGCTGATCCGAGATGAATGCGAGTAGCAGGAGATCGGTCGTCTTGGCGTTAATTGAGAGTGGCCAATGTCCAGCAGTGGACCGATAAGGGCTGACAATGATGGTGATGATTTCATTTCTGGTTAAATATTATCCCACTTGTTTAAATCAGAAAAATTGTATGAATTTGTATTCCTTTCACACAGATTACTGAACAAACACATTGGTCGAAATTTTCTACAGCTGTACATGACAATTAGGAATAACATTAACACACAATATCCCAAAAAAAAAAATTGTTATGGTGAACGGTCAACCAACGTTTCGCTTTCCTAAACGTAGCCTCCACTCCGGAACATTACTGGTCCATCTGCCATCGGTTCTTCTGAGTGTATTTTTATTATCTATACGTAATTTTAACTTGTCATCGGATCCTCCGACAACTACCCCACGTTCTACATACCCCCCATAGATATCCTCATGATTGTCCGCATAAATGCGCTGTCCTGCTTTCTTCGCTTGCAATGAGCCACCGGCTACTCACAAATTGTACGAAACGCTACAGCTGTCACCGGGATGGAGACCAGCCGTGCATACCCATTCGACCGCAATTCAATGTAATCATATTCACATGAGGAGGAAAAAGTATCTTAATACGATTTGCCGCATGTAAACTGAGTCACTGAGATTTTACCCGCACAATCTCAATTGACAGAAAGTTGTTAATACCGGTTGTTTTGTTTGTACACAATTGTTACGTTTTTAGACCACTAACATTTCACTCAAGGCCATAACCAAATATATTTTTAATTTTTATAAAATTGTACAATCGCTTTCATGAGACTTAATATATTAATTATTGATATTTTCCCTTTAAATAAAATAAAACAACACTACCACCGGATTGTTAGAGTTCCCTTATAAAGGCTACAAGGAAATGTATACTGTTTTCCCCTTTAAAAAATATTTCCATACGGCATTAACCTATGCTTAGTTTACTTGCAAAATATTATGTGTTGAGACATTTCTAGTGGCGGGACATACGTGCCGGAGTGCTGCAGAGTAGTTGACTGTACCCTTGCCTCTACGCGGCCAACCACATTCCGATGCTCAACAACCCCTCGGGAGAGGAACGGAAGCGGAAGTCTTGCTCGCGCTGTTCGCCGATGACAGTGCCTACTTTTTCTCATCCTGAAAGCCGGAGCTAGCAACTGGGCGAACGCAATGTCCACTGGCCCGATTGCCGGAGTGGCCTGATATGTTTAGGATGACTATCAACATGGAGAAAACAACATCCCTTTTTGTCAGTAAGCGGCGCAACATGCCGGAGCGGTTAAAATTAAGAGGCCAGGAATTATTTTGGAGGTACCCGGTCGTGTATCTCGGGTGCAGCATTGATTATACGTTGTGGTTGGGCTCACGGGTTGATCGTATAATCAACCAGGGGCAGCCCGCGCCTTACTGAGACCAGTGCCTACATTCGAGCTTCCACTATGCACAAAACTGGGGACCTACTTGACCTACATCCGTTCGCGCCTCACTTACGCTGCCCCGGCGTGGTACGCGCTTGCCTCCCCGGCCCAGAAGAAGCGTCTTCAGGCCCAGCAGAGCATACCCCTGCGAGTTATCACGGGTGGCGGCCGCTACGTCCGGAATGACGTGATCGCGTGGGAATTGCGGATCGAGTCCGTAGGCGAGTTTGTGGCCCGAATGTCTCGTGGCATGTTTAATGCCGCGAACAATGGACCGCACGCCCACCCGAGGGACTTGGCCCTGTTACACGCGCGACCTCCTGATGATCGGGCGTAGCTGCGTGAACTCGTATCCCGTGTTCCACCAAGTGGAGAAGGCAACAAGGACGAGGATCATTCACGCACATTCATAACCCACACCACATTTACGACGACATCACACCACACTATCCACCACACCAGTGTCAGGCCATATGGCCCCTGCACCAAGTTGCACTACAACCATAACCAGTGGGTTGCCCCATCACCTAGGGGGTAGCTGCCCCTTGCGATCAGACCCGGGTCATAAGGTTCGCCTCATAACCCGCAATCCTCGCATTCTCTTTTTAAAAGTTAGCGCAGAAGACCCATACGTACGTATGTGTTTAGATTTTTATGTTTAAAGAATTTACACTTTAATAGGTAAATATCTCACATAAATAAGATAAAGAAACGATGAGTAAATAACAACTGCTTCGAGGTCTAGAGGTCAGCATGCTCAGCCACAGATGTGAGGTCCCGGTTAGGAATCCCGGGTCGGACCATACAAAATGTGCTATTAGGATTTTCCAATTTGTAATAACTGTCTGGAGTTAGGAAGTTGGCGGTGTCACCCCCCGTGCCTCGAAGAGCACTTTAAGGCGTCCGTCCTACGCCCGATTTCGCTCCGGTCGTGTCGGCTATCCGGTACATCGGAATAGGAGAATGAGAGAATAGAGAGTGCACTTGCGTCTGCGCAAATACTTGTGCACTATTATATCCCGCACAGATGGTACTTCCCAAGAGTGATGGCCGCTGTAGGCAATATTCGGCTAGGACGACAATGTAATAATTATATGAGTGATTGGCAACAAACAACAAAACAAATTTCCAAGTAAAGAGTTTTTTTTAGATCGTTTTTTTTAATAAGGAGGAAAAATATGAGGAAGACTTCGTAAATATTGTCATAGGCCATATCTGTTATTCGGCTGCATTGGGCAGGTCAGGGGAAATATTGTAATCACTTTACATAACACGAGACCGGTTGGATCGCCCCGGATGGGCGCTACACGGTAGGCCACACTTTATTTTATTTTCCTTGTTTCAAATTCACACTAGTACGCTCGAGTGAATACGTTTCAATGTTTGCGATTCTGATAATGAAGGTACATACTTGTTTTTGGTTAAAACCCAACGGTTTTTCGACGCGTTGTATTGAATTGAACGTCTAAAGGGTAGACCACTTCTTCTCTTTATAACCGACTCGAAAAAAGGGGAGGTTATTGTCAGTATCTTTTTCATGTCTCTTTCGTAATTACTAATTGGATAGGTTTTATTTGAGTTTACTGTATAATAAAACATTAAGGAGAAATAATACAAAAAACTGAAGAGTTTGTTTGTTAGTTTGCGCGCGCTAGCTTCAAGAACTACTGGCTGAAATTGAAAAATTGTTTCTGTGTTGAATAGTCAATTTATTGTGGTAATGCGTTTCGTGCGGTTTGTGAGTGGCCGGTGCCATTTGGGGAGAGAAGGAAGACAACGCATTGCTCGTTTGCCCAGCTATTCTTAAAAAGTAATATATATAGGCGAAATAACGCTCATTGATTGATCTTGAAATCTCCGAAACTATGACATCCACAAACTTTAAATTGAGTAGGTACGTTCATTTAATGGTACATAAGTCCGTTAAGAAAGAATTTTTAAAAAATGACCTCGCCAGGCGTTCCTAGTGTTACGTAATATTTTCGGTATCATGTCAATCAATTGGGGTGTCATCCAAGTTAAAGAGGATCTTAGCTTTTAAACTGCTGAGGAAAACGAAAAATAAAATATTATTACAAAATTCAATAAACTCAATAAATTCAAGAATCAAACGAAAATTTACTGAAGCAAAATATGTTTAAAAGATATGGGTTTTTTTGTTTTCTGCTACGGAAACCTTTTTTTTAGTGACGTGAGGAAATGGATTACGTGCCATCACCCGCCCTGGGTGGGGACTGGCGCCTGGTCGGGATCCAGAACTCACCCACGCCCCAGTGTGTGGGATTCACGTAGTGCTGAATACCCTCTAAAACCATCGCGAGTAGCCTCAGTGCCGCCATTGGTGAGGTATCCCGCAACTACCAATCATCAGGGCACCTCAACGGCTAATCAATGCTCTAAGCTCCGTATCGGTGTTGTCCCGCACCATAGGACAACCACACCAACTTTTCGTTTTGGACAGGACAATGGTATGAGGTTCCCATCCTCGCCCCCTACCCCGTTTTCCTTACGTTCTTACAAGAGGGTACAAAAAGGAGCCTCTTCGGTTCAATTGGTTTCACCCAAATTTTCTCGGTTCACTTCGGGCCACAGATTCACGGCAAGGCTTGAGCCATGCTACGGAATTCTTCTTAGGCATGTTCTTCTGTTCTTCTCGCCCTTGGCCGGTATTTTTTTATAGTAGAGGCGGGCTCGCCCCAAAGGGCACAGCATCAGCTGGAAGTGCGACAGTATGGATGGAAAGATTTTTATTGACCAAAATAACTTGGGTTCAAAACATTATAAACTAGTAAAATGGCCACCTCTATTGACTACAGTAATATTGTACATTACTGTAATCCACTCAGCGTTTGCCATAGGAATATAATGGATCTAACATATACAACGCTGATTTTTATTAAACCTTTAAGGAACTTAAATCGTATAGCACTAATTTTACGGCAGTATGAGAGCAAGAGGTACTTCCCAGGTGGTGATAGCCTAATTTGGTAGTTTTACAACACTACTACTAGCGTCTACCAAATTATCTATTGTTAAAGTTGTTTTAGAGTTTTATAAGTTATGTGTATTTTACTAACTTACGCACCATTAGGACACTAGAACGATGTAGTAACTCTTCTCATGGTAGCTATAACGAAAATATAGCAATAGGCATCGCAGAAATATAACTGTATCAGATAATTAGTCGGGGTTCTCCTGGCTGTTTAAGTTGCAATGCCATACTGATGTTGTCTCGGCTCGAAGGGAAACTGGGAATACTTCGAACTCCTGCTACTTTCGTCTGATTTAATTCGTTGCCTGTCCCAAGGCAGTTTTTAGCATTCCTTCGGACATCCTGCGGTCATATCAAAGGACCACAAGTGGTGGATGTTGTCTATCCTGGAAACAGAGTAGCAGCGGTGGGAAAATGTGATGGGCCACGCCCAAGTTAAAAAAAAGAAATAGTACATATACAAATATTCACACTCCTTTCTTAGCTGGAATGGCCTAGCCGGAAAACGGGCCGGATAGCTTACTTTAATATTCTATACACTAAAACCTTCTTCGGAAAACGCTCAATCCGTTGGTGAAAAGCACACGAAAATCCGTTTAATAGATTTTGGGAAAATCGATGACACACGGATAAGCTGCTTAAATTTTTATTAAGTGCGAAGAGGGGATTACCAAGGGAGGGCCACGCATCGGCGTGATAATTGTGCGGATCTTCATTGGGCGTCAATAGTGGTAAAAAGGCTGATATTGCTCGTTTGTCCCCTATGCTATAATTCATTAAAAAACAAGCCATCAAAATTATATAATTTTGATCATCCTCTGATGACACGGATGTCCATGGACCTCGGTCATTTAGTATTGAGCAATCAACTCGACACTAATAATGAGTAATCGACCGGCATTACGTCGATTACCGGAATAACTCCGCACCTACTTAGTCTTGCTTCTATTATGTTAGTGCTACCTTCAATTCATGAGATCCCGGTGAAGTCACATTTCAAGCGGTTTGCTTGCTTGGTCAAGAATGCAACGCAAGCTCATAATGCCCATGCTTTGCTTGCAAATGGTTAGGAGCGTCGATTTCACACGAAATCCACTAGTTGGCCCCCACCCCCCTCCCCCATGCAATAAAAACGTACTTCTTACTAATATTAATAATTTGAAATGTTGCAGTATGTTTGACTTTCTTTCACTAAAAAAATACCAGATGATTTCAATGACCATAAATGTGGAATACAATGTGGAACTACATTATTGCAATTGTTAAATGTATTTTCTAAAGCTTGTATAACATATGACAAGCACACGGTCGTTTATGTGCCCCACGATCATTTATCAATAGTAACAACATAAGATATTGTGATTTTTGCATTCCTCGCTGGCAGACCGTGGTGTTACTACGCCGCGCTGAACGTAGTAATTACATGGTAACCGTGTGTTTATCAATAATTTGTTGCTATGTAGTTAAGTCTATTATACACTAGCAGCCCGTCCCGGCTTCGCGTGGATATTTCACGAAATATGGCAAAAAACCATTGATAAAAAAAAAATAGATTTTGTTGTCATTGTTGTGTAAACAATGACAACAAATTCTATTTATGACAACATCAGTCGGGACAACTAGTCGTCAATCATTTCTGCATGTATATAAGTATTTACTTTGACACTATTTCACATCTTTAGTTACATTATCGAAGTTTTCATAATAATCAAAACGTTTTAGAAAATGTTATAAGTAGCTTATGTTCATCCCTGATAAAGTAAGGTGCTAATGGTAAAATAATGTTTCAAATCGCTGCAGCACTTTCAGAGCCTATTCAATGGAAATGAACAAACAAAGTCTTCGTAGTCAGTCGAACTGTTGAGGCTGGACTAGCGCCGCCAACCAGTATTAGGTCAACCAGAAAAAAAAAAGAAAAAAAAATTAACAAACAATCAAAATTTTCCTCTTTTTAGTGTTAGTATAGAAATCGCCAAACAAAGATCGGAATCTCGACCCGTGATCGTTAAGCAGGTCTCCCCTTTTCAATAACACTGACACTGGAAACTCTGAAAAGGTACATGAACATAAGTATGTCACTTTACAGTATCATGTGAGCGAGTGGTACCTTCTCGTCGCTACCAAATGGGATGTGTTCGTGGCGTTGTCATTTCAGCGAGAGGTACCGTCCCGGTCGTGCCGGCCCAATCCGCCAGCAATACAGCATGGTAATACTTCTAACTATAACATTTCATACAATGTGTACATAAGAGATGGTGCTCGCTCACAAGAAAATTAAACTGAACGAAAGTGGTCTAATGTGGTCTGTAGAAAAAATACAAATGCAATGCTAGATTTTGTAAGAGTAATAGTTTTTGTAGTAGTAGTTGCAGTCGTACCGAGCTGCATTGCAGTCGAGCTGGACGTGCCGGACGTCCGGACGGGCTCTCGCTCATACCCTACCGGCGATCGCAGTAACAGCTGTACAACCACACTTCGTGCGTTTTGTGTGTAAACGGTTGTCCCCACGTCTGTAAGATTATGCTGATACCTACGGGCATTGGAACTCTTCGAAAAGGCTCCATGCTCGCCCTCCTATGGTATAAAATCAAAACTAAATATACGTGCAGTGAATCAGACGAAGATTCCGCTAGTTATTACAACTGAAGGCCGTACGATGTGGATCATGGTTATACCGAAGAGTTACTCCAACGCTAATTACTTGTAGGAATGCCTATAGAAGGAAAGCCTTTTGTCTATTATTTAAAAATATACCGACAGTAGCAGCTTTCTTCTTGAATTATAAATTTAAAACAAACACGAGAAGGCTACCAATTGTTTTGTATCTATGGCCTTTTTGTTTAAAGATAATATTTGTTTTCTACAGGTTATCATAGGTACTGTAATTATGTACACAATCCACAGGGAAACTTGTATATGGTAGTGCCATGCTGCACAGAGGGGAGGCCACTCACATGATACCACCCCTTTTCGGCAGTTTATGAGTTTCTGGTGACATAGGCGGAGGTATAAAAGAAGGAAAACGTCTGCATAGTAATCACATACATGCATGGCCGTCGTCATGTTAAAATACCCCGAACGCTCCGTGGTGTTATTTTATTTAAAAAAAACCGAAATAATTGTGGTTATTACAGCACACTACTCTGAAATAATTTTATAGGCATGGGTAAGCGAACAGTGAGCCTGTTATCTTAGTCCTATCACCAGAAACACCCTGCAAAATGGTGCTATCCAGATGCGTTGCTCTCAATCCTATTATTGCCAGATCTCACAAAACACCGACGGTGCAGGATGATTGATAATGTAGATATCGCAATGGGGTTGTCTACAACGCCGTATTTCATTACGGCTAGTCATTTTCAAAAGCAGGGCTATTTTTAGTTCTGTGGCGGGCTAACGATTAGCCGGATTGAATACGGCTGAGTGAAGTTCCGCCAGGAGTGTTCGGCGTTATACGTCCTTCAAGAAGGCTGATCTTATTAAATTAAAGTGGATCATTATCTGCGTTTCTGACATGTTTTTTTCCTAATTTTAACACTTGCGGCGTTGCTTGACAACAACAATGGCCTCGATTGTAGAATACAGAGAAATAAAAAACTATGTCCAGACATTTTCGTATGTTCGCGCCTTAAGCTTTCGTGGTTAGGTTATTTTTTATTTGCACTCAAAACACTTGGCCTAATTTCATAGTTGTATCGATAGACTGCCAAAAAGCAAGAGCCGGTTATCGATAGACTGTGGGATCACTGTGGGATCTTATTGACATACGAGCTTGCTGATAACATACGCAATATTACCATATACTTTGTGCTTAACAACTCACAACCGACATTCGTGTCGTGCCATGTACAAGTTGGGAAACATGCCGTATGGATTATGGAAATATCGTGTCGTCTACATCAGGCCTTATTCTGCAGAAAAATACATTGAGACTAGTTCACTAATCTTATAATTATTTATACATTTCGTGTTTAATTATGTCGTGATTATAATCAGCATATCTTATTCCTAATAGTGTCTACGTAATCACCTTTACCTTCAATATAGGCTCACTGAATGATAGACGAGGTCGGCTTATAAGGTTGACATATTTATATGTTGCCCTATGGTAAGCGAGCCCAGTCGCATATTGTTAAGTTCAGGGTTAGATACCCATAGTGCAGCAAATATAGTGATTGCAGAATCATTTTAACTGTCTGTTTAAGTTATCGACAAGTTGTTTTTTTAAGGTTTTTTGACGTCATGAAGACTTCATTTCTTCTTCTTTTTGGATAAAATGAGTATTATGTTCTCTGGATCAAGAAATTTTGATGCCAAACATTCAACATTCGATCTACATATTTGATAGTATCATTCAACATTATATTGTCACATGCTTCTCTGACACCTATTTTTGTCGCGGGTAAATTCTGACAATATCCGATCGGGAACCACTGGGTATGTGGCTTACATTATGGGAGCCCCCGAAGACGATAGCTTCGGCTGTTTCTGCTCCAAAACTGTAAACAACAAGACGTATATAAACATATCACATAAGTTACCTGACATTGAAGGAAGTAGTGATGGACCGGCACGATCGATGAGATATAATGTTCTAGGGAGATTCAGTAATGTCAGGAAATAACATTCTTTTATAGTACAAGAGGCAAGCCAGCAGTCGGAGTCTTTAGATGACTATCGACGCCTGTAGACATCCGCGTAAATAGGTAGATAGATAGATGGATAAAAACTTTATTTGCAATCACAAGCATCACAATTATTACAAAGGAACACAAGAAAAATTAAAACTAAGTACACAAAAAAAGAACCTTAGTCTACACACATATGTAACAGTAAAATTTATGATACATGTATGAGTCGCAGCAACGCAAATGGGTAAGTAACTCCGTACATACGATCCGGCACAATATGCTGAACCCACGGATTTTCAGTTACTGCCTATTGTGATGAGAAACATTGTCACGAATAATGTGTTACACCCCACCTCCCCTTCTCTTGCCATTACCATTGGCCAGCGGAAACACAAAAACCCATTTAAAAACGCAACATTATAGCTTCCACTTCGCAGCGGTACCGTGTGAGCGAAAGGTACCTCCCGGTCGTGCCGGCCTAGCGACTGCAACACAAGCTACATTGCAGTTGAATTGGCTCCATCTATATTCCTACCTACAAATTCAATCTACTCAATCGAATATTACTTGGTCTGGCACTTGGCTGGAGAAGGATCGTCATAGTGTAAATCCAAGGGGACCCATGTCCTATGGTGGACGTACTAAAGTTGATAATGATGATTATTATACCCGCTGTGGGAAATTGGAACCTCATAGAAGTATCTAAAGCATAAATTCAAATATATGAGTGGGCAGGAGGAGATAAAAAAATCTTCAGCTTATATTAGTAGAGACTAATATAAGCTGAAGATTTTGTTATCTCTATAGGGCTAGGTGACGCAGGGCTCATCTCCTG
>JAFELO010001784.1:0-20358 GCA_017140195.1 Eumaeus atala
CCCCCAGACATATTCCCGTCACAGATGACGAAAACAGAATGAAAAACGATAACCGAAAACAAAAACACCACACACAATTCCCGCAGTAGTTTCACCAAATTAAAAATCGATGTAAACAAACTGCGGAAATCCCACCAAACACGTCCGACACAGACACAAACACAACCACACAACGCGGAACAACACAAAACCAAGAACGAAAACGAAAAAGACACCACAAGCAAGTCGCCTCTACACCCCTGCCCCGGGATCGCACGATCAGACCAGGACAAGTCTATATAGATGACTTACTGATTTTCTTAGTACAAGGGCCGAATCACGAAAATGCAAATATCTCCGCAACCCGACGCCGCACGAAGAAAATTTTTACACCAAAAGATGCGCCTAAATGATACCTTTCGGTAGCCTTCCGGAGAAACGCCTGGATTATGCTGCCTTAATGGTAAAGTGAAATTGCCAGTGTTCACTCCGCCACATGAGCCATTATATTCATTGCTTTGTGGCGAAACACAAGAATCACGCCACTTTCTTGCAAATACTCGAAAATACAATAGTTGTTTCCAAATGGCGTCATTTGGGGCAGACATTATCGAAGAAGGAGGATTTAATCCGACATTTAAGGTATTTATTTTTGTACTTACATAGAATGTAGTTAAAGAATAACTTACTTTATCTATTGGTATGTATTATATTTGCTAATACTGAACTCTACTCTCCCACAGAAAAAGTTTTTATAACCCAGTTAATACTGTCTGGTTTTTATTTTGTAGATACAAGGAAAGATTCACCATCGAATTGGATCATTACTACCCTTCGAAGATACAAAGAATAAATTTTTACAAATATATTTCATTGGCAACATGGAAGAACAACTTGATCGACGCCTAGGGATCAATGCAGGAATGAAGCGAGCAATTATTCAAGACTTGCAGTGTCTGCTTCATGAACATCATGCGTTGGTCAGGTTGTTTAAGAGTGCTTTAGAGCGCATGCCAAATGATGACTATAAAGTTGTCATCAAAGCAGATTTAATGCTCCAACAGTAGACGAAGTTGCCATCCTGATTGTTGGTGAACGATTGGAAATTATTTTAATATGGAAATGATAAATCCATTGAATGTTAAAGTATCAGTATCTTAATAATGGTTAATGTATAATACATACATTTGTCTTTGAAATGGTTAATTATCAAATTTTTAATTTCAGGTGAAGAAACTGCAAAGAAAGTTAGCTCAATGAATTATTATGCATATCGTTTGATGATTCGTCAAAATGCTGACAACTATTTGCTGCGGTTTCGTCGATTATTTCAGCAGTATTGCGTTGACATGTATGTAAAAATAAAAACGGAACGTTTAACATTTATTAGGTTGAACCAAGCCAAACTGCGTTCTGAGGAGTACATCCATTTACGTGATGCAGTTAGTACTGAAGGAAATGCAGCTAATATTGGTCGATTAACTATTCTGCCGGCGACGTACATTGGTAGCCCACGTCATATGCATGAATATGCACAAGATGCAATGACATATGTTCGGCCAGATCTCTTTATTACTTTTACCTGTAATCCAAAATGGATAGAAATTACTCAATTGCTGCTTCCCGGACAAACATCAAATGATAGACACGACATCACAGCACGTATATTCAGGCAAAAAATTCGGTCCCTGATGAACTTTATTGTTAAACAACGCGTCTTTGGAGATACGCGATGCTGGATGTATTCAATCGAATGGCAAAAGCGAGGCCTGCCGCACGCACACATTCTTATTTGGTTAGTGGAAAGAATTCAGCCTGACCAAATAGATGATATCATATATGCCGAGATTCCTGATCATGAAGTCGATCCAGACCTACATGATGTTGTTACTACTAATATGATTCATGGACCGTGTGGTGCCATCAATCCCCAATCACCTTGCGTGGTCGATGGAGAGTGGTCTAAACGATATCCACGGAAATTAACGGCGGAGACTGTCACTGGCAACGATGGGTATCCGCTGTATCGGCGTCGATCACCAGATGACAACGGTCGAACTGTCACAACAAAAGTGAAAAGAATGGATTTCGTTGTCGACAACAGTTGGATTGTTCCATATTCGCCACTTATTTCTAAAACGTTCAAGACACATTGCAACGTTGAATACTGCAATTCAGTTAAGTCCATAAAATATATTTGCAAATATGTCACGAAAGGCAGTGATATGGCGGTTTTTGGATTGAAATCCTCAAATACCAACGAAAAAATTTCACGCTATCAAGTTGGTCGTTATGTGAACTGTAATGAAGCGATTTGACGTATATTCGCACTTCCAATTCACGAACGTCATCCTACTGTTATACATTTGGCGGTGCATCTGGAGAATGGTCAACGAGTATATTTCACGGCTTCGAATGCTACACAATGTGCTGAAACACCTCCAGCAACTACATTGACCAGTTTTTTTGCAATCTGCCAAAGCGATCAGTTTGCACGAACTTTGCTTTACTCGGAGATGCCACATTATTATACTTGGAATGTCTCATCCAAGAATTTTCAAAGACGAAAGCAAGGTGATGCGGTTCCTGGGTATCCAGATGTGCGTTCTACTGATGCTCCTGGTCGTATGTATACAGTTCATCCAAAGAATGATGAATGTTTCTATTTGCGGTTGTTGCTGGTAAATGTGCGTGGTCCAACTTCATTTGAGACACTACGAACTGCTAATATTGTAATATTCCCAACATATCGTGCTGCATGTGAAGAATTGTACTTATTAGAAAAGATACCCATTGGGATACGACAATCGCTGAAGCCACTATCTCTGCACCTCCAAGTCAGATACGCACATTATTCGCTATCAATATTTCGACATGTTTTCCATCAAACCCATGTAACCTGTGGAACAAATACAAAGATAGTATGTCAGAAGATATTTTACATCAAAGTCGTGTCAGTTCCAGAAATCACGATATTGAGATGAATGAGGAGATACACAAGCGTGCTATACTCTTGATCGAAGACATGTGTTACCTCATGTGCGGTAATTTATTGATCAGGTTAGCAATGCCAGCGCCAAATCGTGAAATGAATGACGCATTTAATCGAGAATTGGAACGGGAACGTGAATATGTTCACCAGGAATTAGATTTAGTAGTTCAAAGGAATGTACCCCTGTTGAATTACCAACAAAAGATAGTTTATGATACTTTAATGAAGGCAATCGCTGATGAAAATGGTGGTTTATATTTCCTAGGTGCCCCTGGTGGAACTGGCAAGACATTCCTTATGTCATTAGTTTTAGCAACTGTTCGGGCGAGACCCAACATAGCGGTTGCAGTTGCTTCTTCCTGAATAGCAGCCACATTGTTAGAAGGATGCCGTATGGCTCATTCAGCATTCAAATGACCGTTGAATCTTCAAACTATTGAAGAACCAACGTGTAATGTTGCAAAACACTCAGCAATGGCCAAAGTTTTAGCGGCATCGAAAATCATCATCTGGGACGAATGCACAATGGCGCATAAACGTGCATTAGAAGCACTTAACCGAACATTAAAAGATTTACGCAATGACTCGAGATGTTTTGGAGGAGCAATGACTTTACTGTCTGGCGATTTCCGCCAAATACTGACAGTAATTCAAAGATCTACGGCTGCCGATGGAATAAACGCTTGCTTCAAATCGCCAAATCTAAGGTGCTATGTGAAGGAACTCCAGCTGACAACAAACATGAGAGTTACATTGCTTAATGATTCATCTGCTGAAGATTTCTCGGAGCAATTGCTGACTATCGGTAATGGTCAAGTACCTGTCAATGAATCGAGCGGATTAATATAATTTCCAAATAATTTCTGTAATTTTGTCTCATCAAAAGACGAACTTATCAACAATGTATTTCCAAATATTATTTCTAACTACAAAAATAATGAATGGTTGAGTGAGCGAGCAATTTTAGCGGCTAAGAATAAAGATGTAGATGACCTGAACTACATAATTCAAAATAGGATCATTGGAACAATGCATTCATTCAAGTCTATTGACTGCGTCACAAATGAAGATGAAGCCACCAACTATCCAATTGAATTTTTAAACTCTTTGGACGTGCCTGGCTTACCACCGCACAATTTACGCCTAAAGGTTGGCTCCGTAGTAATCATGCTTCGAAACATAAACCAACCAAAACTGTGCAACGGTACGCGTCTGGTGGTTAGTAAATTGATGAACAATGTAATTTACGCTACGATAATGATAGGGAAATTCAAAGGTGAGGAAGTTCTCATTCCGAGGATCCCGATGATCCCAACCGATATGCCGTTTGAATTTAAAAGACTTCAATTTCCGATACGTCTTGCATTTGCCATGACCATCAACAATTCACAAGGCCAATCCTTAAAAGTTTGTGGTTGAAATCTAGAACATTCATGTTTTTCCCATGGTCAATTATACGTGGCATGTTCACGTGTCGGAAGACCATCTGCGTTGTTTGTTTTTGCGCCTGATAATAAAACAAAAAATGTCGTCTATCACAGGGTACTTAAGTGAAGAGCAAACTATGTACTTAAATAAAGATATAATAATGAATGATTAATGTAGTTATTTAATTAATTTTTTTTTGTATTTTTTCCAATAAAAAAAAAAGAAATCTGCTTATTTATTGCCATTAAGGCGGAACAAAGTTCGCCGGGTCAGCTAGTAGTTCATATAAACGTCGGCGATTTGACTACACGTCGTGTAACGTCACGCTTGTTTTGTTTTCACACTGAAGAACAGATGACAGGTGAGCCAATAAGGTTCTGGAGTGAAGGTCGAGTTTAGGAAAACGAAGTGTTGGTCTACCGTTCACCAGATGGGATGACGATCTCCGTGCACTACCCGGTCTGGGATGGATGCGAGTAGCAGGAAATCGGTCGTCTTGGCGTACATTGAGAGAGGCCTATGTCCAACAGTGGACCGATAAGGGCTGATAATGATGATGATGATGTGTTATTTGCAATGGTGACAGTCAAGTGTATGAAGAGAGTTACGAATGTGTAGGACGCAAGGCAGGTATGTAAGGATCGTGATATGTAGCAGTCGGTTGGCTCTGTCAAATCGGGGGCAAACGATCAATGGGAGCCTTTTGAGAGTTACAGTGTCATACAGTGTCTCATATATCACAAACCACACGAAACGCAACAGCGACGCTGTCATTTTACTCCGGCATCAAGCGAGAGAAGTACTTCCCCGATAGTGCCAGCCCAATTCCGTTGCATAGGATATATGGCACTACGTCCTCCTAAACACCATAACACTACCTCGTCCTTCTTATCAATAAAACCTTAAAAACGAGATTAATATTATTCTGAGCTACATAAATAAATGATACTAAGGTATTATATACATTTAAAAATACACAACAAGTTTAAATTTCATGTAGTTTATTGTAGTGACATCACAATGAAGCTTTTCCCCATAAGTATTAATAGAAAAATACCTTGGAAACTTTCAAATACCGCGGAAGTGACCAAAACTTGAACCTCATTCATTCATTAGTCAATTAAAGTGACTGGTAGCACTGCTGGGATTCTAACCTTTATGTCTACCGATGAGCTGGATATATAAATTATCGGACATCTCAGAAGTCTACTCCTGCGCAAATTTTTTTTTCAAATCGCAATCATTGGTCGATACAAACCAATATTATGGTTGCGAAGATATTGGTTAGACTTTATCAATAAAATATCATTTTTGTTCGATTAACGGACAGTGCTGCCCACAAAATTGTAGTAAAATATTAAAGCGAGCGAGAATCGGTGATAGATATATATATCAGATAATATAAACAGAGAAGGGATGTCATTACCAGTTATACGTCGGCGAATGGCCGTCTTGATTAATAGGGAAGGAAAATGAGAAGAAATATTCCTTTTTTTGTCTGTCTAATCTTCCATGCTCATTGCACAGAGAGATATTAATAAAAAATAAATACAGAGAGTGAATCACATTTATTGTCACTTTCCACTTGGACGGGACGGTTCTAAGCTGGTTTCTCTTCTATATCATCTCTATGAAACCAGTACAGTCGCACATGACATCAAACATCTGACGTCTTATTATATAAAATTAAAAAAAAAAAACGTGGAGCCAATATATGCGTAGAATGTTATGATTGTTCAAATATATTCCAACCATAAAAATATAATAAACCATATTACACTTTGAAACAACGCATGCTTCCCCCGTTTCTTTGGTGTAAGGTACATTAGCTCTCAGTTACATAAACTTGTTATGTTTTCATTTGGATTTTTATAGACCATGTATAATTCATAGTCCCCTTGACCACTTTTTTTTTTCTTACATGTAAAACTATAGTAAATATATGAAATGCTTTTATCTTATAAGGTCGCTAACGATGTAATTCGACTATATATATATATATATATTTTAATGGCAAGTCAAGTATAGGGGAGTAGACAATAGAGCAACTGTACAGTGCTGGCAACTCTATCGCGATTTATCGATTGCAGTCTAGATTTCAATAGATAATAGGTGCATACTACAGGACGCCGGTTGTAGTAACGATTTTTAGTATACATACATACAAACACAGCCTATATAATACCGGCCTGTCTAGGTGGGTAGTATATAGGCTGTGCTCACTTTGTTTGCAACTCTGCAGTCTGTTGCTTGTGTTATCAGTTCGGAAGTCGGTGTAAGAAGAAAGTCATTTATTCACTTTGCTGCATTGCTCCTCTTTTGTGGTATCCAGACTAAGACTCCCAAGTCCTACGGAGGTGAGGATACTGATAACAATTTCCTGGTCGTAAGAAAATAGCAAAGCAATGGAAATTGAATCATTCAGGGAAGTAATCGATGAACTGTGTGTTGGATTTGAACCAGAATCCGCTTACTGGGTAAATATAACTTACATCATAAATCCGCATGACTTCCACGTACGCCCATGCAAGTACGACGCCCACCTTGAACGTCTTGAATCTTACATAAAGGATTGCAATGAATCGATCCAAAAACCCACCGCCCGCCAGTTGGTGGTATTTCAATCAACTAGCAATGATCTTAAAATGGTCCGCGGTCTGATCTGCAGCATTGAAGAGACAGAGTTATCTCAGTCATGCAATATATTTGCATTGGATTACGGATACTTTGATAAAAGAATCCCAATAAATCAGATCTATAAGTGCAGCGATGAAATTTTTCAAGTACCGCCCATGGCTATTCGCTGCTATTTGCATATGACTGCACCAGTAGGACCAGAGTGGACAAAAGAATCCACTGATGCATTCAAGTATTACTTGGGGAAAGAAAGAGTTAAGATCATTGTCAAGCATAAACTTAACACAAAACTAGTTGTAATACTCATTAATACATGCCCCGATGATATGGCCACTATGCTAGCTATGACAGGATATGCCACCTTAGGATATGTTGATCCTCATGTTAGTAAATCATCAACCAGCTCAAGTAATCCAACCTCTACAAAAAGATTATTTTATGAATTCAAAGAAAGGCAAGTTAATGACACCCTAACTGTCCGTATGCTTTATGGTCCAAATTTGTCAGGATTTTATGTGGCTGAAGTTGATGAATATAAAGAATACTTAGATATGCAATATGATGTTAATTTGTATGCTACTCGTGAGAGAGAGCTCAGATTAGATGAAATGATTATTGGCCGACCAGTATTGAAGTATGAAGACAAACATCTAAGAAGCAGCCAACGTGCAATTATTGAAGAAGTCTCATCTTGTTGTACTGAAGCTACTCTCCATTATGTTGATAATGGCAAAAGATCAGTAGTTAAAAAGAAAAATATTAAACCTATTACTCAAGACTTATTGATACCCCCTCCACTGGCCATTTACTGCAGTGCAAAGGAACAATCAAGCGAAATAAGGAGTGATGATTTCTTCCTTCCGGGCTTTGAATTTAAGATCACTATAAATGAACTTGGATCTGAATTAAAATTGCCTAATATTGTTACAATTTCGACAACCTAAATTATTTGATTATAATATTAATTTAATTATTTATCTGTCTTTTAGGTAGTACTTAAAATTACTGCAGTACATTAATCAATTGCTGTACCTAAATAATTACTTGCTATCTCTTTACAAGTTATATTTGAGCAATGCAAATAAATTTACTGATATAGTTTTTGGACAATTATTAAGATATATAATTATTCATCATAAAAAAAGAAATCAGGTAGACTAGATAGGCTTGCTAAGGTTTAGGCAGGTGAACATATATTACGGTACCAGGGTAAGAATTTTGTATGTATATATCAAGACTGAGAAAATCTATCAAAGATGAAAAATAAGAAATAAAATTTCTTATTTTAGGACTATTTATTCTCAATCACATTGACTAAAATGTGTCTTATTTATAAATTTTAAATAAAGACTGATTTTGTTTGTTTTATATAAAAATAAAAATTAAACATTGATTGTATATACCAGGACCACAAGCAAATGTCAGTGGTGACATACATGAAAATGTGTGACAAAGTCTTAACAATGATAAACATATCAAATCACTCTCATACTTGACCATTTTTTTGGCAGTACTCTTGCTGTGCCTATACAGCAAGTGTTAAAATCTGTCAATTCATTTATTTTGATAAACTGTTCTGTCACATCCTTTAAGATACTTATGTTACAGTAGGTTTACAATCTAACCACTTGTTACATGATTCTTACATAAACATGTAGATGTCATTCTTTTATCTCATAAATATTTAAGAAACTAGTTTGTAGCAGTGTATCCTCATCTAACTATATTTTATTCTGCCCGTTAGATGTTTGTGATTCCTATAAGAATGTTAAATATGTGTATATTTTTCAACAATTTAGGAATACACCCTACTGATAATAATATATCTCAAAATAGAAATAGACCTTATGAGAACTTTGAGCTGGTTTAGGTAAATAATTTTATACTACATGAAATATGTTGGACACATATTTCATTTGTATTATGAATGCAATTTCCAATTTGAGCAATTGTAAAATTTTATGTGGATTTTAATTATTGAGTAGGAAAAGACTCTTGTTTTAAAATCTACTTTTTACTCTATGTAAACTTCTTTTTTATGAGTTTACTTTTGCTCCAATACATTTGAAACATGTTTAATTAAAGAATTGGACAACATTAAATTCTGAAGCTGATTTGTTTTGAATATCAAATGATATATCAGAATGTACTAATAATATATCATAGAAAGGTAAGAAATGTAACATGTCTATATAATAATAATTTAATTATTAAACACTAATTATCTACTATCAAATAAAAGATGTCAGTGTAAACCATTTCGTCTTTCATAATATATTTTTATTTACCTATATTGGAGCCATATTGTTGTAAAAATAATAGGTACATTTCGCTCACTTGATACTGCCGCAAAATACAGGCCACGCTGTCCTATTTCATAAGGTTTATGAGATTCCGGTGGTAAATACATTCCTGTAAACATACCTGATAACAATTGTGCAGATGTCTAAGAGCATATCAACTGTATATGCTATAACCATACCCAAAGTCTAAACAATCGACTGTTCCACATTGATCTGCAATGTTGAGTTAGATGTCTGGTCAACTTACGTCGATTTCGGAAATATTAGAGCACAGAAGTCATCATTTTCCGAATACAAAAGGCATGACTATTCACACTTCTCAAAAATTGTAACATCTAAGTCTCCGAATAAAATCAATAGATATATTGGTATGCTTTGAAAAAAATGTTTAACATAAGTTGGATGACAAGTCATACGCATATATATATGGCAGTCATGAGAAGTCTGCAAGAAAGATCTGCAGACTTCATGTGATTGCAATGTACAGAGGTATATTGCGATCACATTGTGTTTGGGTTTCTTTGATTCATTTTGACCAGGATTTTACGCCAAGCTGACATTCAGGTCTGACGATGGACCTGGAAGGTGGTCATGGGAACTCTGTAATGTAACATAGGGACTTTACACAGAGGTGATCCAGGATCTGACGATCCTGCTGGAAGGTGGTTATAAAATAATATATTGCAACATGTACAAATATTGCAGCAAGCTTTTAGTTCTTTCATTAAATACATGGTGTAACACATGTACTAAATTGATTACTTTGATTTATTTTTCTTTTTTTTTTGGGCATTCGTTGGTCAGGATAGACTTTTGACAATTCTTTAATAAATTTAATGATCTATAGGTGGATATTGGTAAACATTATTATGTGTGGGTTAACCTAGCCAACATTTGCTTAACTTATTGTAAATTTTTGGCTAAATGCTGCATGGTACTATTTCCTAAAAACAATTGCTGCGTATGTCGTTGTCTGCAGAATGTTTTTATTAATAAAAAGCGGTTTATGAATGAAAAAATCAGTGTGCTTAACATATATTTATTACAGTAAATACTTTGGTTTAATTTGACCATACAATAATTTACAATTAAGCAATATTAGATACACAAAATCATGCAGACTCATGCATATTCTTAATGGTACATTCGAAACTGTTATTCTAAAATAATACAAAAAAAAAAAAACAGAAAAAGTATAAACGACATGTATACATTTTCTATTCCATTCTACATTATGTAGAACTTTAATCAGACATATAAATATATACAATATTATACAAGTTACTATCACTACTTATAATAAAATTGTATTAGAAATATAAAACCAAGATATTTTTAAAATTATAAAATAATTAGGGACTTTATTTCTTTAAGGTGCAGGCTACAATGCACATTTGCTGAATTCAGAAGTGTACCCTAATTATTAATTGTATTTACTGAAGAAAATTAATCCTTAGAAAGAACGCAACTAAACTACATAGTAAATGTACATATAGGGTATCGCAGAATTAAAAGATTTTAGCTGCCATTTGTGCAGCAAACTACTGGCAAATGGCAATCCTAAAAGAAATACAAATCAGGGTTCTTAAAAATCTTACGGTTGTGGTTTGGTTGGAACGGACGATTGGCGCGTTGTGCAGTACCTACCTAGAACTGGTTCAAGATAGGCTACGTAGGATTTGCTGCGGCTGAAACCTGTCGCCAGCAAATCCTAAAATGGAATTTACCTGAAATTTCTATGAGGAGGACCCAACCCCTATTCCATAAATTAAAATTGAGTAAAAAATGGAAATATGGACTACGAACTGGGTTATCTGTTTAGTTAATTCTTGCATACACTTTGGGACAAGTATAGGTATGTATCAAAAATGAAATTGAATTTCCTTTGTGTTTATACGTTTGTGGAAACAACTACACATCCTATTTGCGAGGAATGACCATTTCATATCGTGTCAGTCTGATGAATTGCACTACTACAATTTTTTCAACTTTGACATTGTTTCCAGTTGTATTTATTGCTCGAGATAGATTTAAACCCCAGCGCATGTTTGTCTTAAAACAAAATTTGTAATATGTTAGTATTCGTAATAAACCTAATAAAAATTAACACGCATGTTAGTCGGATCAGTTAAATAATGTGTTATATTAAGCTGTTATCAATGAATAAATCGAAGGTAACAGCGTACTATTAGTATGACGTGCCACTCTTTCGCACAGACCTCTGCTGAAGCAAGTGCGACCAACGCGAGCCCGCATACGCGGGTACAATGAGGTTTGACGAACTTAACGAGCCGCTAAGTTATTTGCTCTCGTGCAGGTTTCTTGACTGACATATACGTACAAAGAAATACTATATTCAGGGATGCAGTCCTAATTAACTACAGACGATCTCGTCGTTCCACTGCAGCAATAAAGTTATCCAGTCGCGTTTTGTGCAGTTTAAAACTCACGATGGCCAATTTGTAGAGGTAAATCAACGCAACGCTTGCAGCCGACGCCCTTAATACACACAACCCAATTGTACGGAAGTTCATAGGCGTTGGTAGTGTACCTTCCATCTGGTGGTCATCTGTATATATGTAGTTGAGCCCAGCAGTTCCATCTGCGTAAAATGGAGAACCACCCTTTTTTCGTGATGAGTGGTAATTTGAATGTTCCACATCCAAGCAGTTAACGAGCCACCGACCACATAATAGACACCGACGCGGGTTTCAGCTATCCCACTTCTGACATCATATTTGATACTACCCACAATTATTTACAATTTCACAACTCGTATACAATCGACAGTAATCTTCTCAGTCATCATCAGTCTTTCTTCCACTGCTGATAGCAAAGAACGCCAAGAATCCTCTTCACTACGCGGATTTCGAGTGCTCAGTAATTTATTGTATACATTAAAAGAGAAATATTAGCACCGTAGCAGGTCTTGTGGCTTAAAAATGAATGAATCAACATCCTCGGCAGTTGGGAGTTGTTTACAGCAGTGCAGAGATGAAAGCCGATGATGACTTTACGAGACATATTTCAATACTTGTACAGTTAATTAGTATTTACATGAAGATTATATTGTAACCATTTTATGGGCTTCTATACACAAATACGATTCTAATATTGATTCGATGTAAGGCGCAGACCCACCGTGGCGCACGTCGAGACTACGCACGTGGATCGAGATTCGCTTTTCAATCAAACGTATGTGCCCGAGTCCACAGCGACCCACTTCACGCTGCACACGCGGTACACGCTCGACTCTACTGTGCCACAGTTGCATATTGTACGTATGTGTAGCGTGCGCAGCGCTGGGCCTCCGCCTTCACTTCGTCCTACACTGTGTGAACGAGGTGATTACCTTTCCCTTAAGGTTTTCTCCCACGTTGTATTCACGAGGTGATTTCCTCCTACTAGATACCCACGCGGTAGTTTCCTTACACCTTAAATGCAAGAGGTAATTTCCTCCACGTAGGAGGAGGGGAATATCCCGAAGGCACCATTCAGGTCGCCGCTCCACCACACGTCATCCTGCTTCTCGAATATACTTATTATATCACCTGATGACAAAACAAAATTAAATGAATTAAACATTACAATTTCAATACTTATATTTATCGCATTCTCGAGGTACCCTTGTGATGTCTCCCGTGTGTGAATTTTAATTTCATCTTCTATTTTGGATACTTCATGTATCATTAAGACATTCACTGTTTTTTATTTTCTTTTTCGATAAACGAATATAATCATGTACCAAAAATATAAAATCTCTGTTACTGGCTGAAGGATAAAAGGTATCTAGATGATACGCCGCAGAAGCTGGGCACAGAATGTGTGTATGGAGGTTGTGTGAATTACATTCTTAATAGCTCTCACAAGTTAATGAATTAACATTCAAAAAAATACGTCGCGGTTAGTTACTACTGCTTATAACAATAACCGCCATAGGGTATGGGTACCCGTCACCCAAGCACTAAGCATTAAAATGGAGTGCAGACGGAAGTCGAGCTTGCACGAGTATAGTGACTGAACTCATGTGCATATCAGCTATAAGCTAGTGTACAAGTCTTAGAATATTAGCAAAAGTAATTTCGCAGAGCAATGAGTGTTGAATATACAAACAAATATCAAATAGAACACATTCACGCTTGTAGTTAAAGCCCACCGCCACTTCATTGATGTTTTCGTTCGCGAGTTTTACCGATGTTATGGCTGTAGGATATAAATAAAATTTAATGTTGAATTGCACACTAAACAGTGAATTACCTTATTTCTTACTGACACCAAGAGGTGGATAAAATTTGGAAAAAGGTTAAACATCGTTAGAAAGCTAGACGTGGTCGTCGCTTCGGTCGGTGCCTTTCATTACCTGGTTGCAGCGTGAGCTCGTCATCCAGCCTAGCCTCGTATGCGTAGAGCGCGCGGCACTTGCCGATGTGCTTCTGTGCGGGGCTCGCGCTAGGGGCGAAGTCCGAGGTGTCACTGCCTGAAGAAAACTCGTCTGCGGACATGACGCGCACTACCATTAGGAAATAATAAAATACTACGATTCATTAATTATCAACAATGAATACATGAAATCCACGATGTACTGGAAAGCAATAGTGTTTTTGTGTGTGTGTGTGTGTGTGTGTGTGTGTGTGTGTGTGTGTGTGTGTGTGTGTGTGTGTGTGTGTGTGTGTGTGTGTGTGTGTGTGTGTCAGTTATGTGGGCTGGGGGAAGTGAGTGAGGTGGCAGCAGGATCACGTGCCGGTGCTGGGTGTTTTTTGAGTTCCTGGGAACAGAGGCTAAAAAGAAGCTTCCACGCATTTATGCTACCCGCAGTTGCGCTCGCGTATAAAGCGCAGATACTCACCAAAGGACTCAGACTTCTCGTTTTTTCACCATAATACTATAAAAAAAAGTGATTAGTTACGAGAATGATTGAATACTAGTTGTGCGCTATTTTACCCATTCAATCGATCCCAAGAGAACTTTTCGATTCACTATTTTCGGGATAAGAAGTATTTTATATTATCCCAGATCTATGTTTGTGACAAATTTCATTTAGATCTGTTTAATTTTTTATGCGTGATAAAATAACAAACATAATTCTCGCAAATATAATGAAATGAGAATGTTTTTATTCAAAATAGAATTATAAAAAATACTTTTTGGACGTCTGTAAAAAATCTATCACCAATTCAACCCTAACCCTGTCCTGAGAAGAACCGGCGAAACGAACCCAGCGGGTCTGTTATCAATTATATCAATTAACTCAATGATAACAAATATAATTCAATAATAAGAATTTACAATTATATTTGTATCCTAAAGTAGTAAACAATAAAATTTCAATGAAAAAGAAGAGTGTCTTACTCCCGAGCTGTGATATCTGTCATAAGCTCCATTACCTTACAATATCTTTTACCACTTGATAGTTTTTGGACGTTTTCTGGGATCCCATTGTCAAGGCGTATACATTGCTCCCGAAAGGAAATGCAGAGTCTATAAACTGGTACATCTATTTTATGCCTGTTTCTAGTATTTCTGTTGTGATTATCATTATCATATCATTATCATTAATATATAGTCATTAATATTCTTACACACATACAGGACATTACCTAAAATGTATTGAGAATAAACAATCAGTTGGATTAGTAGAATATGCAGAGGACACAAAAGTCTTCGCTAGTCCGGTGAAGTGTAGGGGCGGGTGCCGCCGCCAATAGAGACATATAGGTGACGTGAGAGGACGCTGCCGGGACCCACCCGGGAGCGCAGTGGGACGCTGTCCAGCGATACCAACAGGAGTTCTGCAACACAACTGGGTACAACTCACCAAAATCACTATCATGCTGATTGGACAACCCGTCCCCCGCGCCTCTCTCGTTCCAGTCCAAAGGGCTTTCGGGTGGCGCTTCCGGAGTAAGGCACTTCATGCTGGGGGTGGAGAGCTCGGAGCTGACGGGAGTGGATGGGGCGCTTTTGGTGTCAGTCTTCTTGAAGGAGAGGTGCTCTATCCGTAGTTTGCTAGAGGCTCGGCTCATGATGGAGTCCCTCCTCTCCCGTTCTTCTCCACCGTTGATGCTTTTGGTGAGCGCGGAGTAGTTGGGTTGGAGGTTTTTGTTCACTTCGGTCTGGTAATCCGCCTGCAGCCATGGTGGGACCTGGGATATTTTAATATATTGTTTGAATAGGACGTGTTGTGCCGCCATGATTTAACAATATCAACAAAACTATGGTCGATGTTTATAAATGAGATCTTGTAAGAAATAGTAGTACCCTGCTGCACTGCAGCTGAATGAGGTCGACACGACCGGGGAGGTACGTCTCGCTCACACGATACAAATGTAAAGAAGCAATGCAGTCGCGTTTCGTACGCTTTGTGAGTTTCCTGTGGCCCATTAGAAGGGAGGCGCATAGGTCGCATCGGCATGATAATTACGGCTGTTATGGGCGGGGGAACAGGCCACGATCTCTCGTTTCCCCTCCGGTATTATGTTGTACTATGTGTTGTATGCGTGTGTTGGTAGGTACCAGCTGCTGGACAGGCGTAAAGCAAGTCGTTGCGGCAATAGCACAGTTTTGCAAAGCACTTACTCAAGCTTTCATAAAATTACCTGTGAAATTATCACAAAGGTAACATGTCCTATTATGAAAGCAGAAAGGAAATATAATGCCCACTGTGTATGGAAAAGGATCTCGTTCAATCTCGACTAAAGGCGGAGTCAACCGCTTGTCTCATCATCATGATCATTCACAGCCCTCGTCGGTCCACTGCTGGGCGCAGGCCCCTCTCAATGAACGCCAAGACGACCGATCTCCTGCTTCTCGCGTCCATCCCGGATCGGCTACTGCACGGAGATCGTCTTCCCATCTGGTGGACGGTCGACAAACACTTCGTTTTCCTAAACTTGGCCTCCACTCCAGAACCTTACAGGCCCATCTGCCATCTGTTCTTCTGAGTGTGTGAACAGCCCATTGAAACGCATTGGTTAAAGAATTTTGTCTTCAAGCTCTGCGGTATAGGTGATGTGAGAATGTGACAAAGCTTCCGGAATGCTGCCCAATGAATCCTTCTAACGGTTTCCTTCTCGTAGTTATGTCTACCTAATTGCAAAAGTAGAATTCGAGAATAGCACCATCGACGTTGACCGGCCTACGGAGAACGTGTCCGTTGAACATGACCTCTGTCTTGTCCAAGTTCATCCTAATGCTAAAACATTCATTTAGGCTGTACAACACTCCCTGCAAGCTCCCCAACGATTCGGCCAACACAACGACATCATCGGCGAAACGAACATATGAGATGTACTCGCCGTTAATAATTATGCTGCATTCAAAGTCATTCTTTTTTTTCGGAGGGGCCTACTACTGATTGGCGGCACTTGGCCAGCCCTAACAGTTCGACTGATTACGGAAGACTTTTTGTCTTCTGGTTATAGGTAGACGATAGGGGGACAGACCCCCCTCCTTTCCCGTAGATGGGAAGAAGCAAACCGGAATTTTAGTGGACATTACCCTATCGTGGGTATTTTTGGGACCGAAAAGGGGGAGCGGTCCCCCTCCCCACGCTAGTGGGACGGCGCGCGCACGATGCCGTTTAATGTTACTGGACGTGTTTAGGAAAAGCTGAGCTCGTCTTTCGGTTTGGCTTGTCAGAGGAGGCCGGCCTCCTCCCCCACCCTCTGACGGGTGGGGTCGATTTGCGCTTCAAATCGGCTAAAAGCCGTGATAATGATTTAATTTTTATTTTTAGAGCTCTCTAAGATCGCGTTATTTTATTTCTACACTTATCTAAGCTTACGGATTCGAACCCGGGCTCGTTTCCGTAAGCGGTGTGTGAGTTTGTCATTCTGTCAGTCATATGTCTTATAGCTGTGTAACTATATGTAAAAGGTTTCAACGCTCGACCGGTACGAGCGGTGTATATCGAATTGGACATTTAAAGTCTCAAAGACGTCCTCATTAATGAACAGTTTCGGGGAAATGACATCACCCTGCCGCACTCTTCGATGCAATTGAATTGTCCTTGTTTGACCTCCCGGAATCAGAACGGACATAAAAGCAGCGTCATACAATACTCTCAGTACTTCGACGTATCGCCAATCGAACTGACATCGCTGTAAATCTTCCAGAACAGCCCAGATTTCGACACAGTGAAACGCTTTTTTCATTTTCCACAAACGGAAGGCACAGCGGCTGATTGTACTCATGTATCTTTTGTACTCTGCAAAACCCGGCCTGCTCTGGTGGCTGGAATTCGTCAAGCTTTGTGGTGAGACGATTCGTCAAGACTCTTGAGAATAACTTGTAAATGTGGCCAAGAAGTGAAATTGGTCTGTAATTTTGAAGCAAGTTATTGGTCACCCTTCTTAAAAAGCAAAACAACGTCACTTACAAGCCACGCCTTGGGAGGTACGCCCCGCTGAAGGACAAAATTAAATTAAAAATCTTTTTAGCACTCGTAACACAGGTTCGCCTTATAATAAGCTCGACTTTCCGTCCCTCCCCGGAGCCTTTCCCCCTGTAAGCTGCGCAAGAGCCAGATTAATCTCACTCCAGCTGACGTCCGGAAGATCGCCTTAAAAATGTCGTGTTAGGCTTGCACGCGGATCGAGATGAGGAGCGTGCGACGTATATAACGTCACGATCTCAGGCTTAGAAGATACGGTAACTCCAGAGTCAGTCCTAACCTATGTCAGATGACTTCTTCCAAGCTTCTCCATAAAAACCTTCGACCCTCTATTCTGCTCAATCGCTTCGGTAACCCGTTGCGTATGCGTCGGTAGTAACCAAAAAATGCATGTGTTTGAATTGGTGATGAGTAATGGTGAGGGGGTGGGACGGGAAAAGAGGGTAACACATCTGCACAATCCCCATGCGACTGTTTTATGGGCGTCGGTAGCGTCCCGGCTCCCGACTTTCCGCTTTCCCCATCATATAATAAAAAGGCAGGCATACGCCTTTTTATTTTTAGCAGGTTTACCTTGAGTATGCTCTGTTGTAGGCCCTGCTTATCCCTTGCAACCTGTATGTGTGTCGCGAGCGGATGCTGCGCCGCGGGCAGGTTGTCCAGCTCGCCCAGGCTAGACGTCATCTTGTAGCGGACAGCCTCTAGGTATGTGAGCATAGAGCGCATCTGGAATAACAATATTATCATTTCGTAAAGTGGCCGAAGTATATTGAAAGGCAATTAGAAATAAATTGACGATAGCAACACGTGCACATGTATGCCAGAGTTTGTTATTATTTCACGAATAATCTCCTGAGGTGGTTTGATAGTAATGAAACGTTTCGTTTTAGTATGGTCCCTCAGCCCATTCGATCTACAGTTGATAGGGGTTTCATAAAACACAAATAACATCATGTAAGTGCCTCTCCCCTCTCGCTCGCATGGTAATGGCGCCAAGAAAATAATAATGTGTATGTACTTGTTAATTGAGCTTAAGCGTCCAAGTTATTACAATCAAAGTGCATCAATAACGTATGGGCGGTACATTACTGTAGAAGGAACCAAACCTGGATCTGAAGTATGCGATCGAGCCACTAACGACTAGGACAACATGACACTCGGTTCGTGTAACATCTTACATGGTAGAGCTTATCAGCGACATTCTGCTGCGAGTCGTCATTGCCGAAGGTCGGGGTCTGCTTGATGGCCATGGACAGCTTCTCCAGACCTTGCATGGACTTCCTCTCTCGATCGATGTCCTGCTTCACCAGTTGTAGTATCTTCAGTAACGCCTGAAAGTGATCACGTGCTATTATTTGTCTCTGCAAATTTACCTTCACGCCTGTTAACTTGTAAGTAGATATACTAGAACACCCACAATTGGCCAAGGCACTGAGGCCCATGTCATAGGTGGCCAGCCTATGGCCACTTCGGGCACATACCAATCCCGGACAATATAATGCGTGCTCAGGGTAATCTGAGAAAAATTTAATAACATTGCCCGACCTTGGGATCGAACCCGAGACCCCACACAGCAAACGATCTTAACGGGCGACACTCGCACCGCCATTGCAAATGTCGATGTCGTTTTACCCGACTACGACTCAAGGGGGGGTAATGTCTTTATGTATAAATGCACATTTATATTTTCACAGCGCATTGTAATGTATGAGGTGTCGTCATATGCGTTTTGAAAACTTCACATGGGATTCAGTCAAAAGCTTTTTAATTAGTCGAATTATTTCTTGTTTCTTTTCGGGAGCAGCTGGATTGAAGCAGCTCGTGGCCGTGACTCTCTAGGGCTGACCTATGTCCAGCAGTGGACGTCGCCTGTCGCTGCTGATGATGATCTTACCTGTTTGCGGCGCTCCCTGTTCATGGCGAGCGTGGTGTGCTCGCAGTAGAAGTCCGGCAGCAGCTGCTCGCTGGCCCCCACGGGCGCGGACCGCACGCCGCGCACCACTCGCATGTCCACGTTCGCGTTCGCGTTCTTTATTGGTCCCGTCAGTGTGTTCGTGGCCTGACAACACGTTAACATCAATACGTGAAGCAGAATCGAAGACTCCTCGGGCTACTAAAATAATTCAGGTTTATTGGATTGGCAGCAGATACGTTAGGCAACATTTGTTTAGAAACTATTTATGAGTGTTTCTGATACTGGACGCTCCACACTGACAGATGTTGCCACTTACACATTTATAAACTCATGCAACACACGTGTGTTGGGGACTGTTTCTAAACCCGCTTATACAATAGTTTTTGTTATCAATGGAATATATCAGCTTGCTGTGAGGTGTGTGTCGGGGACGGAGTCAGCGGGGAGGATGGAAACAGGTTCAATTAACAATTTCTCATCGCTTTTGTTTGTTATGTGTTAACAGAAATTATAAAAACGCTACAGATAAACAGTGTTTACCAAACATATCTGCATAACTATGAGGACATTCATGGACGTACTATGACTATGAGGACATTACCATTACCATAACTATGAGGACATTCATGGACGTACTATGACTATGAGGACATTACCACAACTATGAGGACATTCATGGACGTACTATGACTATGAGGACATTACCATTACC
>JAFELO010001785.1:3554-14746 GCA_017140195.1 Eumaeus atala
ATCTCTATATATTTGCACGACGTCGACACGAAATATTTCAAGTCAGTTTTATGTGAACAAAGTATATTTTATCTGAGCGTGACGGCTTAATTCCACTGCAAATATATCCTATTCATAGGAAGAATCCGATAGAAATTACGTGACTTACTAATTGTTTAAGCTGCAAAAGAAAAACATTCAGTTGTTCAAAAAGGTCTAAACGTTCATATCAAAAAACATAGTCAGGAGAAGTTTTATTTTGTTACTATAGTTTATACCGTGGTCATGTGTTTTAATTTCAAGTATCAAGATATCTGTCGGCACTACCAGAAGATGTATAGTATGATCATTTTCATTACTCGATGGACCCATTAGGCCAACTGCACATCCTAGTCGTATCCTACTGCATCTTGATATATGATGATATGGATATTTGATGATTATAAACATTTTTCTGATTACAGGTCCACCATGGTATCCATTTTTCGGTAGCAGTGTTATAGTACAGAAGTTAACCCTTCAGTACGGTTCGCAATGGAAAGCATTTTCACATTTGGCGAAACAGCATTCTACGGATATTTTGGGATTAAAATTAGGCTCAGAAAATGTGGTGGTCGTGTTTCGCGGAAAAAATCTCAGAACTGTTTTCAAAGAATCGGCATTTGAAGGTCGACCCGATACTTACTTCTTGCGACTGCGCTGCTTGGGCAAAAGAATGGGTACATATTTTTGGGGTCAGCGCACCCGATAACGCAGTGGTGGCGAAGACGCTCAGTAATATTAAGTGCAACCTAAAATGCTTCTTGACAAGGCTCTAATTGGCACAATCTGCAAATAGAAATAAAATGGAAGCGCAGGCAAGAGGTGTATAGCGAAGAGATTTAAATCGCGGTCGAGAGGCGTCGATGATTTTGCACGGAGCTAATTGGAGTACAGAGATGCTCTACAAATAAGTTTTCTCGGAGACAACGCGGCAGTCCGTGTGATTTTCAACCTTAAAAGTGCTCTTCACCGCTGCTCAATCGGTTTTTGTTGGCCCTCAACTTAACAGAAAATCTTGAAACAATATTTGATGTCATCTTGTGGTTGCAAGTTACTTAAACTTTGCTAGCGATCAGATAGCTGTTGCACTTGAATTTTTTTAATTTTCTCATATTGCTCAACTCCTTAAATACCACAATCGCTGATTTAGATGGCACACTTGGGCCATCTCGCCGCTTAATTTTTGAGGTAGAAGGCCAACGAGCAGGTGGATACTAATTTCCGCCGTCCATAGATATTTATAAGACTAGACATCGTCCAGACGTTTTCCCGGCCTTTAAGGATTATGTATCCTAAAGACCTCTAAATTCTATTGGATTGGAAATTACGAGGGTGGCAGCTGGTTCCATAGTACAGTTGTATGCGGTAATAAGTGGCGTTTGAACCGCACTGCTATGGACTTACGTACATGAAGGTGGTGGGCGATCTGTTAATTTCAATAATTTTAAATTACCTATTTTCGTAGGCATCACATTCACTGATGGGCAGCTTTGGAAGGAACATAGAAGTTTTACAGTCAAACACTTGAAAAATGTTGGCCTGGGAAAGACACCAATGGAAGCTGAGGTGCAAAATGAAATGATGCATATCCTTGAAGATATTGATAAAAATAGAAACAAACCAATAAACCTTAGAAACACATTAGCAATGTCGGTATTGAACATCCTTTGGAAGTTTACTGCAGGTGAGCAGGATGAAATATATATGCAAAATATGAACAGAAAGTCGATTGCTCATTCTTTTGAAATTGATGTCAAACAAATATTGTTAGGTAGTACAATACTGCATGCAGCAGTATTGAGTCGGCACAAACCAGAAGAAACCTCTCGCTCACATGATACCGTCTTCTAAATAACGGGTATGCCATCACGTTTCGTGCGATCTGTGGGATAAAAGAAGCCTAAGAATTAGTCTATTATATAGGAGTCTCTGTAGTTCCGAATGAAAAAAACCTTGAAACGACAACAATGAAAAAAAAAACAAAAGCAAAACAAAAATTTATTTAAAAATTAAGGATAACACGCACTTTGGCCTCTGTCACTATGTTAGATGCAAAACGAATCTTTGGAGTAGAGATTTTTTGTGTTAGAATGTTATAACTTAGGAGTTTATAGAGATAAATTAATTACTTATACATTCATCCAAATACACCTGTTTACTTAGAACAGAAAATAAATATGGAAATAATAGGCAGTTGTATGCTTCATTGCAGTCTAATTAGCTCTGTATGGTGGGATGGTACCTATTGGTTACATTACACCACTGGAAAGAGACAGCTATGCTGTCGCGAGTCGGTTCTTACAGTGGCCCATTGGTGGGATCGTTCAGAAATTTTATGATACGCGATCAAATGAACAGATAAAAATCCAAAATGCTTTCGTAATGCGTTATATTATCGATTCTAAATTGTCTAAGTTACGACAGACTTTTTCAGTAAAATTAGCATCCGTGTTGATTAGACACTGACGGTAATCGACGTGGCGTTGATACTCAATAGGTAATAATGCTTGCACTTAACTTATTTTATAAGGATGACTTGTATCTTCTTTATGGATGACATGCACAGTACTATGCGGCACCCGCAATGGAAGACAGTATCAGGTCTGCTGGAAATCTTTCCAGCAGACCTGATACTGTATTCCGTTTTTTTTTTCGACATGACGAAGTATTATGTCACGTACGTCCAAGTTATTGTTGCTGCCAGCATCTGTATTGTGGGGCACATAACTACGTAAACTTGTACCATTCGCATAAACATTCCGTCAATGGAAGGAATACGTTCATTATTCCGATTACCAAAATACTCCTTATAACAGCACAAGGCATCACTATAATGGCCCCGGGCCATCCCATAGGCCAAAAAATATCGGTGTACTGTATGTAGTGTACAAAAAAATGGCATGATAAAAATAGAAACACAACATGAGTTGCTTGAAACACGATAATCACATTTCACTTTATTAACACTCCAATTACACGTCCTCACAGATATGTAATTTGAATGCAACTAAAAAATAAATTTAAAATACGTAATAACATTCTAGGTAATGCAGGGTTCTTATTGGCCGTTTACATCGCCTTATATCGCCGCCATTCTCCATTACAATGTGGTTGCACGAATTGCAAGTCGGCGGCTTCTTTTGGAAAACAGTGACAGACTCGAGCATTTGATTTTTATAACAAATTAATTAAATATTGTATTAGCTTTTGATCTTGAAACCTCCCTACTTGGTATCAAACATATTAGGAATAGGTATGTATTGGTTAATAGATTCCGCAGCGGAGGCCGCGTTTAGGACAAAGTTTTGGTCGACCATGGCTTTTTGAGGCATCTTTGTTGACGTCATGAGAGCGAGAGGTACATGTCCGATCGTGCCACCCTGATAACACTACAATGCAGAATGACACTACTTCGTCCTAAATTTTTCCGTTAATTTCACGGTTTACTATCGTTGACGTAATAAGACACTGGATGAGTTTAGACCTTTACAAGTAAAGTAAGAAGTACTTCTTTATTGAGATACCCACTCAAACATTTTCATTCAAATAACAGATTATATGGATATTTGACGCGCTGCACGACCACCCTTTCGGCACGTCCCAATTTTAAAGTATAAAAATAAGATTTGGTTATTTTCCTTAAAAGATCCTTTATTGAGACTACTAACACCCGGTCCACGGAATTTTGCAGTGGCTGTCTAATCCTTATCCACGGAAATTATCAGTGGCTAAATATAATAACTTTCTTTTTTTTGGAGGGACCTACTACTGGTTGACGGCGCTTGTCCAGCCTCAACAGTTCGAATGACTAGCGAAGACTTTGTGTCTTTAGGTTCAGGGAGACGATGGGGGGACAGACACCCTCTTTTCCCTCATATGGGAAGAGATGTACCGGGTTGATAGTGGGCGTACCCTATAGTAACTGTTTTTGGGACCGAAAGAGCGGACCGGAGGTGGTCCCCCTCCCCACACTAGCGGGACGGCGTGCGCACGATGCCGTCTAATTTGCGGTGTCGTGGATAAGGATAATTGAGCTCGTTTAATTTTTGGCTTATCTGAAGAGACTTTCCTCCTCACCGGAAGGGGTTCATTTGCGCTACAAGTCAGCAACAGCGGTATTCATGATTTTTTTATTATTATTACAGCTCTCTAAAGTCGCGTTGTTTTACCTCTACAAATCTAAGCTCTCAACTTACGGATTCGAACCCGGGATCGTTTCCGTAAGCGGTGTGTGAGTTTGACATTCTGTCAGTCATATGTGTTATAGCTGTGTTACTTTATGTAAGGTTTCATCGCTCGACCGGTACGAGCGGTGTATATGATATTGGTTCCAGCAAGAAAAATACATTTACGCACCATCCAGCCGACCCAAGGGGACCTGAAGTGTGTGTCGGGCTCAGGACGTGAAGCGATAGCTACTACCGACTAAAAACTGCTATCCTTTAGTTGGGGCCTATTGGAATTCTCCGGGAGAGTGTCTTGGTGCTTCTTTGTTTGTGTTCTTGGACGGACTTAGCTACTCGCTATCGCGATCTCGTCGTCGGCGTCTTTTATATTATAGGAGACAAGTAAAAATTTCATCCTAGAACTATGCGATGACTGATGATGACATGATTTAGACTGGCCTCACAAAATACATACAAGGTGACCTTACTAATTATTTTTCTCTGTTAACACTGTTAGTATATATCGAACCGAAGTATTCAAATTTGCAATTTAATAAAAAAATTGCAAAAGGTGGCCAATGGGAAGCCGTTCTTTCAAAAAAGCTTTTACAGTTCTTTTTGCCGAAAATACTTCCGCTTTAACTCATTATGAAATAAAAATCGGTAGAGATTATATAGGTACAAATGACTAAAAAAATATATGTTTTTCTATGTTCCAGGGGAAAGAATTCAGGACGATCGCTTAATTCATCTGATCGACATAATGGTGAAGCGATCAAAAGCTTTTACGATGTCTGGTGGGAAACTAAACCAGTGGCCCTGGTTGCGGTTTATATTTCCAGAGCTTACTGGTTACAACCTGATAAAGAAATTGAATGAAGAGCTTTCTGTAATCATAATGGTAAAAATAACTTATTTAATTATGCTCACGTAGACCAAAATATACAGAGCTATTTTTATAATAATATAATAGTTATGTTATACAATATCATCATATTCATGAGCGACGACTTTTGAAAATACTTTAAATTTTTTCCTAAATACAGAAATAGAGATATATTTCTAATAAACTCTACATAGCTTGCAAGGAGGCGCAACTCGCTCTTATGCCTTTACAGATTATAATACAAAAATATTTAGTTTCGTCTCGTATATTTATTTGTGTTTTTTTGCATTCAATCTGTTTGCTATTCCAAGAGAAAGTTCTTTCAGTAGAAGTTTAAACGGTAGTATAAATGCGTGTTGAAACACCGAATTTTATGCAACATTGATATTAGAGACTAGAAGTATTTTTTATGGAATAGTAGTTGCACAGTAAAATTTTAACTCGAAAAAAGTAAATATTTCTTGTAATAGTATGTTTACCTATTTGAAAACTTCCTCATTACCATTAAAAAAAATTAAATTATTGAACAGCTATTTGCGGCTACTCTACCAGCCATGGCCCTCCCTTGACCATTGTACCATAAAATAACCAAGAAATGCTGGTTGTAAAATGTGTGTACCTATAAACATATATAGGTTGGTAGGTATGTAGAACAAGGTATCTCAAATTACAACTGAAATATTACAATTTGTACAGACATTGGTGTTCCGGGTCTCCCAAAATATTTTTGAGACTGTTAATTACAATAAAGCCAATTACCATAATTCATTGGGAGCCACGATTTCCTTTTCACTCTACTCATACATCTTCTCTAGCATGTCTATGAGAGTACGACGGACTTGACTTTGTAGAAGAAGCATATAACTATGACCAGTAAAATCTGTTCGCAAATCTAAAAATGGTACTTTTGATTTTTTAAATCTATGGATTATTGTTTATATACGAGTAAGTTTATGTCTGTATAGTGGTATTTCGCTTTTATCAACACTCACTGTCATCGAATATAACACCTAAAAACTTGAAATTTTGTAAAGATGTCCCTTTTGGAGTCTCAAGATCCGCTAAGAACGAGTTTTACGAAATTCCACAGCTTAGGTTTCATTGGGGCTAGAGCACGTTGTGAGTACGCGGTTGAAACCATGTCGCGCTGCTAGTTACGTACTCTATAAAAGCTTTTTATATGTGTACATTTGATTACGAATGGAACCATTGATACGTCAACGCCATTTGGTTGACCACCACTCGGGTAACCGTGCAAGTTGCGCTGCAGATGGATGCTTATCTATATATTATATATGTATTGTATGTATTTCCTTCATAACAATTTAAATAAATTCCATTTTTTAATTCGTAAATAAATATATATACGTAATAGACGTATATATATTTCCGTTGTCTAGTACCGGTACTTCCTGTAAGGACGTGCGATACCGGTATCGCACGTCCTTACAGGCTATGATAAGTCCACAGATAATATTAATATTATTTGCTTCGAATTGTTACGAAATAATGTCTACTTGTCAACGTGTGACAATAATGTTTATACCTTCACGCCTGTCATCCCCGAAGAGGTAGGCAGAGGTATGCTAGTAGTACATGCACAACTTGTAAGTAGATATACTAGTACACCCACGATTAGCCAAGGTACTGAGGCCCGCCCCACCATGGTTCAAGCCTTGTCGGTGGTGTGGCGGTGGGGCTCAGTGGCCTGGGGTGAATCCAGGTGAAGCCAATTGAACCGAGGGGAATCTTTGCTACCCTCTTATAAGAAGAGGGGGCTTAAAAATCAGGAGGTGGAGTGGGTCTTGTAAAGGTCAGGAGGAGGAATCGCTCTCGGTATGCCTCTTATAACAAGAGGGGACCTAAGAGCAACAGGTGGTGGCGCCTTTGCGCACGGGGCAAGGGCCGAGGATGGGAACCTCACCCCATTGCACTGTCCCAAATTCGGTGGGGTTGTCCTGTAGTGTTGGGCAACCCCATCTGTGGAGGTGGATTTGGTCCCTTAGGGAGCTGACTAGCCGCCGAGGTGCCCTGGTGATTGTTGTTCCGGGGCACCCCACCAAGGGCGGTAGTGATGGCACCCGAGGTGGTTTTTGTGGATATTCGACACTATCATGTGCAGCGAGTCCCACACACCACTGGACCCTACCCAGGGCCGGTGAAAGCGCGTAAATGCGTTTCCCCGTGTCAATAAAAAAGAAAGAAAAGGTACTTAGGCTTATTCTGTCATATGTGGCAAGCCTATGGCCACTTCGGGCACATTCCAATCCCTGACTATGCGAGCTCAGAATAATCTGAGAATCATTTAATAATAGTTGCCCGGCATGGGGATCGAACCCAGGACCCCACGCGGCTAATGGTCTTAAAAGGCGATACTCGCACCGTTACACCATAGAGGCAATCTTTTAAAATAATGTTCGTAATTTCTTTTTTATAGGATTCAATAGAGAAACATAAGAATGGAGTTATAAGGGATAACGATTTCATATATTTATTTTTGAATGAAATCCTTCAAGGAAGGAGTACTTACACAGGTATTTTTTTTAATCTACCGATTTAAACACGCCGGTTACTAAGACCTCTTGACACCTTCGGACACCACCGAATCTCATCTCGTTATTTCAGTCATGTTCTTCCCACCGAGGAAGATAACAATATCCTGCTCTTTATTTAACCTTTATCTGGCAGTCTTTCTACGTATCCGAACCAACGGAGCACACTACTATTATTTTTACACGTACACTATCTTCGTACCTAACCTTTCTCTCACTACATTATTAACTTATATATATACTCCATTTAATGTTTTTCCACTTTGCAGATAATCCACTAAAATAATCCCTCGAGCATCCCAAAAAGCAGTCGCCATTACTTTGCCGGCCGACAAAACCGTTTTTGCTTTCTTGGTTGTGTGGTGGTTAGATGGTTATATTTTTGTTTTTCTTTATGTAGGTGCAAACGGGTAATCGTAGTCCTTTCACGACACCGATTGCTCGTTTGCACCCTATAAAGAATGACGCCCATGAACATCTATATAGCTGCTATACCGACACGTTTTCCTCCTTTCCTCTACCCCGCCCATGACTCACCGGCTGCTCGCCAACCGAAGATACCGAATATGTCACAATTATATGACAAGTGAAAAATGAATTTGGCTAACCTGATTACTTATATTGAGCCCTCTCAGCCTGTCTCTTCCTTGGGGTTCATTGCCAGAGGCTATGTCGAGCAGGGAACCATTAACGGTTAATAGTGATGATGACTAATGTTGATCACTGATATATATACTATTGTTTCAGAGGAGCAGTTGAAGGTTATATGTTTGGACCTTCTAATAGCTGGATCACAAACCACCAGTAACACTTTGGAGTTTGCCTTGCTAGCCGCCCTCAGGAATCCGTCGATGCAACATAAAATTTACGATGAGATCAAAACAATTTTGAATGGTAGCATGCCCTGCTGGGAGGACAGCAGTAGGTTGGTGTCCAACTTTTTTATTTTGCCGTAGAATGTACCCACTTACCTAGTGTGGATGTGAGCCTAGCGGACGAGCTGGTTATTCGCGAAAGTCCCGCTGCTGTCATCAACATAAGCCACAGAGTCTGATCTGTCGGCAAGAGATCGGCTTCCAATTTCCTCATAGAGAACAGCAAATGGGCCGGATTTGAGTCTCTTTTCCTATTTTATTTCGTTTTTGGTAAAGCAAGAAACAGCCGTTACCGGTCACCTGCTGGTAGATGGTACTCGCGGTGCACCATAGTGCGGAATACAGACTAAAACCAGCGTGTGCTGTAGGCACCACACTTTGCGAACCGATAGTCTATAGGATACCTGGACGGCTACCCAGCCCCTTAAATAATCAATTCTATCTTCACCTTGGGGGCCACGCACCGTTTAACATCTGCACTAACTTTGAAAAAGTGGGACGGGGCGAGGTTCCCATCCTCGCACGTTGCTCCGTAGGCGAAACAGTACTGCTGATCTTCAGTCGCCTCCTCTTATGAGTGGAGTATACAATCGCATCTTATGTGGTTTAAGAAAGACTGGTTGACCCATTGTATTGTAGTGGATGGGGTGGAGTGCTTGCAAATGTTTATGGTCGCAGTAGTCACTAAAAGACAAACTTTTCACGCTTGCTAATGATTGCGCAATATAATGTTCCGATGTAACTTTTCATAAATCTGAGATACTAATATTACGCATGTTTTTATAGATGTTTAGACGTTTTTTACTAAAACTACACCTTGACTTTTCCTAATAGTCTGTGAATTTAATAACTTATATATGTTTTAGTTTATGTACCAAGATAACACATAAGCTGTGGGCTATATTTTGTACGCGGTTTTGCCCGTAATCCATGCGGATAAAGTCATGAGCAAAGGTCTGACGATAAAAAAGTTTGTCTCTTTCAGATTAATATATACGATGGCATTTCTTTACGAAGTACAGAGATACTATGTGATCTCGCCAGTCGTTGGTCCTAGGAGAATGTTATGTGACTTTAATCTTGATGGCTATGTTCTCGCTAAAGATACGACTGTCCTTATGTGCACCGGCGATGCACATTTCGATCCAGAAGTATGGGTAGAGCCGGAGAAATTTAATCCGGAGAGATTCATTGGAGACGATGGATCCTTGATCAACACGGAACACATGTTTCCATTTGGACTAGGTTAGTATATTTTATTTAAAAAGTATGTGTGTGTGTGTACTTATACACACGCGTTGGAAGTTATACTTTTTGGCGTAACAAAAGTCGAAATACTTTACAAACATTATTTTTCTATTCACTCTACGTTGGTAGATAGTAACAATGGACAAAAATATTTAATACATTAAAAGCTTTGTCGTTACGCATAGTGGTAACTTTTTTATAAGCTAACATGTTAGCTATAGCTTAATTCAGAATGTCGGTTTTTCGTGATTGTATCGTGAAAAATTACTCGATCTACTTTACCCCAACGCGAAAAAAGAAGTATATCTTCTAAAATTGTTAACTATCACGTAAGCATGAGTCATTCAAATGCGCCCTATTTCTCCTTTTTGAAAATCATTTATAATATATAAATAGCTAATTCTAATGACTAACTAATTCAAATATTATGTTACAGTATTAACGAATAAATTGCACATTATAATAATATTTCGCACCGTGCACACTGAACGTATTAATAATAATTAAAATATTCACATAAAACATTTTTGCAGGTCATACCCAAACGAATATTACGAAAATTACAATAATTTACTAAACGGAAAAATAATTTATTCATGCATCTTTGTTACAAATGTTAGAAGAGGTAGTCCATGCTACATGGCAGCAGACAGTGCCGTGCATAGTTTAGGACACTACATCCCTCTATGCAACGGAATTGGGCAGGCACGACCGGGGTGGTACCTCTCGCTCACTTGATACCAGCGCAAAGTGAAAGCGTCGCTGTCGCGTTTCGTGTTGTTTGTGAGTAGCCGGTGGCCCTTTAGGGGAGATGATATGGGGGCAACGCATCTGCGTAGCAGGCGTCGGTAGTAATCAAAACGCTCCGATTTCTCGTTTGCCCCCTTATGCTATAAAAGAGAGAATGAGTTGTCATGGCCTTCCGACTACAGCCTCTCATAAACATCAACACAGAGATTATGGAGACCAGTGGTACTCGTAAAGTCTTCTCACAATGGAGCGATTTGAAACGAAGCGTTGGTCAACCGTTTTCCAGGTGGGAAGACGATCTCCGTGCAATAGCCGGTCCGGGGTGGATATGTGAGTAGCAGGAGATCTTGGCGTTCATTAAAAAATATAAATATAATATAGATAAGGGCTGATAACGATGATGATAAAACATATACTTGGCGTGAGACAGCAATATTGGAAGCTAGATACAGATTGCCAGCCACATACGTAACAAAACAAGAATAATTGAGGTAGTGCCATACTGTTTTGCAGCTGAATTAGGCTATTACGGCAGGGGAGATACCTCTGAAGGAAATGCTGTCTTACAAGTGATGCCACAGCTATCTGTGATGTTGTGTCGCGTGAGCTGAAGGAGAGCATCCCTTCTACATATGCGGATGTCAATGGGCGTTGGTTGTCATCCTGACAATATATAAATAACTGATTGTTTGTC
>JAFELO010001785.1:14793-56380 GCA_017140195.1 Eumaeus atala
CCCTTCTCATGGGAGCACAGTGTTTTGATAGACTACCCCATCGGGATACCAGCATCAATGATGCCGGATAATCGCTCCCTAGAGCGTCGCCCCAAGCTCTTGGAAGACTGGCTTTGGTGCACCCGATCCCTAAGTAAGGTGACCGCTCAGATCCATCGAACTATCGACCTATTGCGATAACTCTCTTGTTCTTCAAAATTATGGAAACCTTAATTAACTGCCAGCCCCTGCGTTGTTTAAAGAAACAACAAATCATTAGCGACCGACAATATGGTTTCCTTCAGGGACGCTCGGCTGGCGACCTATTGACCTACTTATCTCACCGGTAGGCGGAGGCAGTTGTGACCAGGAGGAAGGCACTGGCCGTTAGTCTGGATAATGCGAAGGCATTTGATCGGGTCTGGCATAAAGCGATCATTTCGTAGCTTCCATCTTACGGACTGCCTGGGAAACTATGCGACTGGATCATTGGTTTTTTGATTAATCGCAGAATCAAGATCGTTGTCGACGGTGCATGCTCGGACCACAAATCTGTCAATGCTACCAGCATTTTCAGCATTCCACAAGGCTGTTTTCTGTCTCCCACGCTGTTCCTTCTGCACATCAATGATATGCTACAAACCAGCGGCATTAATTGTTATGAGGATGAAAGTACTGGTGGTGCATTATACACTGGCCGCACCAATATTTCCCGGGAAAACGTCACCAAGTATGGGAATCAAATTGTGTCTGAAGTCGAGTCTTTATTGACGAAATTCTCGGAATGGGAAAGAAATTTTTTTATGATTTAACCGCAAAAAGACACAACTTTGCGCGTTTATCCCTAACAAAACCCCTTCTCCGTATCTCCTCGCTTCGAAAATATGTCCCTTATGGCCTCATCTAGTATCGGGATTCTTGAAGTCGACAAATCGAGCAACGTTTAATTCCGTAGTCATTTTGAGGCGAAGGCTAAATTAGCCTCCAAGAAGGTGAGTGTGCTCATTAGGGCGAAGCAGTACTTCACGCCACATCATAGCCTGCAATTATATAAGGCGCAGGTTCGACCGCATACGGAGAGTTATTAGCCGTAGAGCGACCCGAATTGTGTTTCCATGCAGCTTGATCCTTTGGCATTACGAAGAGATGTTGTGAAGATGTAGAGCGACTACATCTTCTACCGTATGTACAACGGGGATTCTTCCGAGGAGTTGTTCGGATTAGTACCAGTAGCGAAATTCCACTGCGGCCATCTTGGCGGAACTTTAAAATCCGTCACTACCTTGATGTCCCAAAGTCTACAACTGTGCGTTTCATGCGCAATTACTTACAGCGCACAACATTGATGTGGAAGCAGCTGCCGCCGTCGGTATTTCCGAACCGATACGATATGGTGATAGAAAATCTAACCGGAACAGTTGTCTGAGCGGTAGCGAAGTTTCTGTCACATGTACAAAATGAAATGTTTAAACATTTTAAATTAAGTTGTTGGCCAATGCAAAACGATTGAGTAGCGGTGACAAGCAGCTTTCCTGTTAGTGTGGCCGAGAAAACTTATTTGAAGAGCATGTCTCATCTCTCATCCAATTAGCTCAGTGTAAATTCCATTAAATAAATCTAGTTACGTTACTAATCTACGTATTTTCCAGGACGCAGGCGATGTCCAGGCGAGTCACTGGCCCGATCATTTTTGTTCATCATATTTGTGGGCGTTATGCAGAAGTTCCACGTCGATTGTTGCAACGGTGTCTTACCTACGGACGAAATGATCATCGGCTTGTTGTCTTCTCCAAAACCTTTCGCGATCGACTTCACACCAAGACAATAGATTTGAAACTCCATCACTTATGATCTAGTATTTAATACACAATTGAGTTGATTTCAGAATTATTTATCGACCTAACAATGTCCATACAGTAATGAACGCATTATTTTTTTCAGAAACTACTGTTACGATTTGATTTTTTTTTTGTTTCTCTATCAGATAGTTACGACCAATACGCGTGGATTTACACAGATATAGCTGCGGGATACTGCTAACATATAATAGCTAAGCCGGAAGAATTTGCATAGATCCAAGATTAAAAATATAAAATATGATAAATTTCTTGAACAAATATGTTATAGTGACGATATTTGTAAAACAAAATGTAATTTGTGTTATGTGGCAAATTGTACATTAGTGACATCTAGACTAACTTCTCCCGCTTTTTGTGTTTTCATGACACTAGTGTCATTGCTGCCGAAGCGACCGGATAAGTACTACTTTTCGCGCGATACCGCCTCGGACGTTCCAGCGACCTATGCGGTTCGTGCTACTTGTTCCGTATCAGTGCGCGGTACGAGTATTACAACTTATTTATGTTGACAAAATTTAATTTTCCCGTACATATTTTGTATGAAACGAACTTCGAAATGGTTTGTTTATGCAGTAATATAATTGAAATTTGCCGATCTTAGTAGTTAACATTATAACGGCAACATAAATACATCGTCTGTAAAAAAAATAATAGTATAGCTTTTCAGTATGACATGTGATAGAGACGGACTGCGGAGGTCTTGATGTAGCTATTCATTCTTTCACCCTTTAAGCACAAAACTGTAAAAAATCATAATTATTTCTACCGTTTTACGTTTCGTTGCCATAAAATATTAAGATGCTATTTTGTGCTCAGCGGTGTCAGTCACATAGTTGGTGTGGCTGTCCTGCGGTGCGGGGAAAATCCTCTGAGGGATTGGTGTCGGTTTCATAGATCTAGCCATCGACGGGCCCCGATGATTTGTATTTCTGGAGCATCTCACCAGAGGTGGCACTCCGTGGCTTTAGGGCATTACTATGTGCCGCGAGCTCTACACAACACCGGACCTCACTCGAGGCCAGACGTAATAGCGCGTTTCCCCACGTCAAAAGAAGGTTGGTTATTGTTAAGTTGGCTCGCTGGTGGATTATTTATTTATTATTGTACTGACTACAAATAAAACATCTTTTTATACAACAACAAGCTAGCAACTGGACCATTTTGAACACTACCGTCGCCCATATATATTCGCAAATTTGTCATAGAAATTCGTTGCCATCCTTTACTCTTCCCATTCAGCGTACCATCGGCTACTCAAAAACCGCACGAAACGTGACAGCGGCTCTGTGACTTTTCGCCGGTATTGTGTCGGCCCAATTCTGTAGGAATACTTCATGGGACTACCACTTACTAAAATCTTAAGTTTTTCTAAGAATATGTATATCTACATTTGCTGCTAGATATTTAACAAATATTTGTATGGGTCGGACGTCCTCGCGTTTCCAATAACGCTCAAGATACCATTTCAAAATTTCAACAATTGAAATCTTGAAAATGAAAGCATTGTGAATCAGACATTGTAAAATATCCTGGAAATGCAAACATCCAAGGTATATTACATTAAAAGCACAAATACAAAGGTAAATATCTGCTTTAATAATATACAGTCTTACCATGTTTTTTTTTAGTTTATTGCGGTAAACCGGCAGTCAGAGACTTGATGACTCACGACGCTTATTGACATCAGCGTTATTATATTGCGTCGCTTCATTCTTCAGATATAGCAACACATGTAGTCCTTTTATCATACAGGTAACATCGCACGTTAAGAGAAAAAAAGTTGATTCGCTCGACTTTTGATAATGCGTCATTCGCTCGTTCAATCGTTCCTTCCCTGCATAAAGTCATTCTTTTTTCGTCCGCAGTAATAAGCACACTTCTTAATACAAATGTTTTAACGTAGCACCCAGGATAGAATCGAGTATTATTCTGCAAAAATTAAATACTACAAAGCTGAAAGTGTAATTGGTTTCATCGTCATAGAATATTGTATTAACCATCTGATTCCGAGCACAATGTGGCTAAGTCTACAAAACATTTTATGTTTCTCAATTAAGCAAAATGATATGGTGATTACCTATTTTAACATCTGTAAGTTTTCCTGGAGGTTAATTGCGGATTAACACGAGGGTGTGTAGCAGCGCATCATGCCACCGCCGGAGTTTGCATGTGAGCAGTAGAGCACTACGCCGCCACTAGAGCAGCTGGCGTCAGACGTCGATAGGCATGACGTGGCTATTCTGCCGGAGATTTTAGACGCCTTGGGCGAAACTACAGATGAATGAAGATGTCTAGGTTTCCTTATTAATTACAACGAGACTTACAACCGTCACATTGTTTCTAATTATTAGGATTCATGTACAACAAGATTTTGCGCATCTTATTGGCGTGCTTACCACAACATATCCGGCCATGAAGTATAGTTGGGTTTATACTAAGAAAACAGAGAGACAAAAGTATCTTGCCCTAAACAAACACCATAATTATAACAAAAAAATTAGGCTATCTGGAGATATTTTACCGGACTTAACACATTGTAAAAAAATGCCTCATCCGCGTCAAACACTTTTATTACTTCAGGTTGCGACTAGAAATTTTTACTGATACATCCAATTCGGGTTGTTACAATATTATATGCGCATATGAAGGTGTAACTATCTCTAAAAGATTCCCAAAAGATGAAAAGTAATCTATATTAAGAGACGGACTGTATAAGACACCTACGACAATCTTTGTATCGGAGAATGTAACTTCTATAAGGAGGTACTTTGCTGCATCGGTCTGTGGAGGTTGAGGTGATATGCTAATAACTGAATAAGGTAAGTCTGCACGCAGAGAAATTACAACTCACCCTCCCTGTGCGACCGTTTCGAATCACTCTGAATCGAGACAAGCCATAACATGCAGATGGTATATAACATATAACATAAAGCATAAATATAAGCATAACACTTCTTCTACCTGACCTGCGACTTGTTTATCCCCTCGAAAAAAAAAAGATTCCGAAAGGTCGGGGAAATAATCGTTTATATATAGTCGCAGTATCACCTCATCTTTGGTCGAAAATTTCGAGCCACCCAAATGTTTTTTTAAAATTGGAAATAAATGATAATCCGAGGGGGCTAAATCCGGCGAATAACGTGGGTGGGGCAGCAATTCGTAGCCACAATGATGGAAGTGCGAACACGTGCATTGTCTTGATGAAATAAAACTTTCTTACGCAACATTCCCGGCCTTTTTCATTTAATTTCTTCCCGGAGTCTTCGTAAAAGGTTACAATAATAACTAGAAATTACAGTTTGACCTTTCGGTAAATAATCTACAAAAATAATGCCCTTCGCATTCCAAAAAACAGAAGCCATGACTTTGGTAGTCGACAAAACGACCTTAGCCTTTTTCGGTGTAGGAGAGTCTGACCTTTTCCACTGTTTGGATTGTTGCTTTGATTCAGGAGTATGGTGGTGAGCCCAGTTTTCATCCATGGTAACAAATCTAGACAGAAAGTCCTCGGGATCAGTTTCAAAAAATTCCAAACAATCTCGCGAAATTGTGTATCGAACTCGTTTTTGTTCAGCTGAAAGCAACCTCGGGACCCAGTGAGCAGAAACCTTATTGAACCCCAATTTTTCCGTTATTATGTGTTGCACCAGGCCACAACTAATGTTTGTTATCTCAGCTATCTTACCAATGGTTAAACGTCGGTCACCCAGTACGAGATCACAAATTTTAGCGATGTTTTCTTTCATGATAGGGGATGTAGGCCTTCCACTCCTAGGATCATCTTTAATGCTCTCACGACTGCGCTTAAACTCAGCTACCCACTTCTTGACACAGGAATACGATGGAGCAGACTCCCTCAAAGTGCTCACCATATCTTGATGAATGTCTTTTGGTGATAGGCCTTTTTTATTGAAGTACTTAATGACAGTACGGTGTACAATTTTCTCCATTATTGAAAATTGCGTCAGATTGCTTTAAACAAATAATCACGGAAAATTTATATTGTGGAGTATCGGAATGAAACTGCGCACAATAAATCAATATGACACATACTAAAAATGTCGGTAGATTTAAAAAGATGTCATAGCTCCATGTAGGTTAGGCCACGAACTTTTAGATCCTCCCTAGTACTAGACGATCTGATGGCGATTTCAAGGTGAGTAGCTATTTCAGAGCTTGGTGGTCGCTACCGACGTGCACACGAAGTCCATAGATGTATCCACGGAATTTCCCAACAGCCCATACGACTGCCTCGCGCTAGAAGTGAGCAGATGACTGGAATACGCAATATGTTTCTCTTCACGTGGCGTCTCGCCCTGGAGCAAGGGTACCCAGTGCATAGCTACTGGCATCGGTCGCGAGAACGAATGGCATATTGTAGTCCGGCTGAGTTAAAATCGGTGGCGATGTGAGTAAACTTTTCAGTTTCTGAAAGGCTTCGGATTGCGCGTTGTCCCACTGCCAGGTCTGATTCTTCCGCGTCAACACAGTTAAAGGCTTGGAACTTGGGAAAAGTTTGATATACATTTCCTTAACCAGGAACAACTTTGCAGAAACGATTTTAAATGTGTGACATTACTGGGATTCTTAAGTGATAGTATAGAATTGATATTACCAGGATCGGATAATATAACTTGAGTAGTGATCGGGTATCACTGATCAAAGGTCACAGTTGGTGAACCTGTGACTGAAGTAAATTTTTATGTTAGCGTAACTTTATTTCATGTATTGGTTATGAGAGGAAGAGAGAGAGTTAGTGTGGGCACGCTTCTCTCTTGCCCCTAAAGTAATATACGAAACGTAACGTTTTCATCTTCACTACTTTACATTCCTCTCAACTTCCGTTCGCCTCGTTTCCGTAACTCCCACGTAACGCACATAAAGTACTTACACTCCGGTAAACAATTTCTTTTAAATGTTAAATATATGACACTTACCCTAATTAGTAACTCTCTTTCTTTACTTTGGCATTAACTGGATCAGACATTATAATCCATGTCCACTGCATAAATTGAAGGTAGCTTACCTGCCGTCCTGTCCGTAGGTTTACACCCGAAATGGCTTAATCAGTGTAATAGCAAACTATTTAAAAAGTTAATAATTTTATTGTTTCCGGCTGATTTGTCTCATTCTATTTCCGTTCTCATTATGTCTTTTTTGACCATTTACCTACTAAGGTGAGTATCATCATTACCAATTAGATGCTGACTTATATTTTAAAACAAACATATTTTGATATTCTGTTACACATATATTTGTAAGAGGTAGACAGGTGTCATGCTACATTGTAGCCAAATTGGGCCGGTATGACCGGGGAGATACCTCTTGCTCACATGATATTTCCGCAAAGTAACACTGGTTCGGATATGGTGTGGTTGGTAGTAGCTATCGCTTCACGTCCTCAGCCCGACACACCTCTTTTACCCCCAGGGATCGGCTGGATGGTGCGTAAATGCATTTTCCGGCTATACCAATACTATGTACGCCACCTCGAACCGATCGAAACGGTGAAACCTCATATAATCGACTAACGACAGATCAACAGAACCGGGTTTTTATTATTTATTTTGTACTGCGTGTAGCAGCTTACGTACAAAAACCCGCTTTGTTTTCCGCAAGTTAAGAGCATAGATTACAGTATAAATAATACAAGCGTGATCTTAAAGCTCTAATAATAATAAACGAATAATGATCACAGCTTCTTGCTGATTCCTTAGCCCAAATCGACCCTGCCCGTAGGAGAAATAGCCAATAAATGAGCGCAATTATCCTTATCCACGTCACCGCACCTTAAACAGCATCGTGCGCGCGCCGTCCCACTAGTGTAGGAGGGGACCTCCTGCTCCTTTTCGGCCCCAAAAATAATTACTATAGGGTACTGTTACGCGCGACTTTGGATCTAGGTTTAAAAAAGGAAGAAATTATTATTTATAGGAAAGCTGTCAGGATCTGAAGTTGGAACGAGTCTGATAGGATATTGGCTAGGCGTCTATGTGTAAGGACGGGAGATTGTAATGTCAGCGGAATATCACTAGGGTAAGAACATTCGGGTGCACATCTGGGATGTAACAGTTAATAATAGGAATATGATGCCCAAAATAGTGAGGGAGGGAATTCTAAGAAATCCTGTCCAAAAGCAGAATATTTTATTTCGGGATATGACGATTGCACCTAGAACCATGCCGCGTATTTTAAGAGATGACTTAGGACCTGCAACCTATAAGAGACGCACTGGTAATTTCTTACTTAGACAGATAAATTAAGGATGAATCATCAATGTAAACCTTTATCGGTCCACTGCTGGACATGCGTTTACAATTTTCGTGGTTTTAATTATAATGCTACTAAGATGAATGAGTATTAACTCACACTGTATAATAATTTATTCTGAAAATATGACTCTTTATAAGTAAAAAACTTACGTTTTAAATTTCTATCCTTTTTTGTTTTTTTTCCGGATCCAAACTTATGCAGTGGAAGTGAGGAGTAGACCAATACAAGCTGTATTGGGTACTCCTCGCATCAGAATTACGATCTATTTATTGTGCTAAAAAATGGATCTACGCCGGGAACATTCACACGCTATAACTTTGCGTGATTTCAAATACCACCTGAATTCGAACGACTCATACTTCAAATGACGTTTATGGATTATGGACCTGAATTCGAACGACTCATACTTCAAATGACGTTTATGGAGATTCAGAGCACATAATACAGAAAACGTTGGAAAGCGTTCATGAGATTTTACAAGAACGACTTATAGTCAGGTGCAGAGTTTCAGGCTGGGTGCCGCAGAACATCATTTTTTTTTGCCACAACTGTATTTTTTGCCTGCTGACATCAGGAAACAGGACAATAAAGTTAAGTTTACACATGAACTTAAAAAATATCTAATAAATTGTTTAAGTTAATATATTTGCTTACTACATAGGTAAAATATTATATAACTTAAGACTACAGATCTCGCAGTCAAACTGCGTGAGCAGTTTTGTGAGACATGTTTTAGATTAAGTTTTGTTGAATAATGAATAAACGAATTCAATTCAATTCAATCGAGGCACAGTGACAGGCCCGGGTGGAGTGGTGCCGTGACACTTTATATAAATTTGATGCAGGTAGTTTCTAGAGTGATTACGATATCAACACAGGACACATATGTTTTATATATATATATATATATAAAATATGGCATACTTATTAAAAACAAAGTTCCTAGAAGCTATGTCTGTTTGTGAACGATTTTCCCTAAATCTGTTAAACGGACTTTCAGACTTGCTGTTTTCAGAAATGGGTTTTTCGATTTCTGAGGAATGTTTTAGTGTCTAATTATTTAGTTTAAGCACATTACATATGTTTATAAAAAATACATTAATTATATTTGTATATATTATTAGTTGAACCCCTCCTAAGGGTGGCGATAGCGGGTAAATACGATCTTCCGTCTTAATAAAAAAAGGCTGTAATTTCTGTGTTTGCGGCATAATGGTCAAAGTGTTTCTAAAACTAGTTAAGACGCATACAACTTTGAATTGGGGCTTGAGCATAGTACAATGCACACTTCCAAAAATATTTAATAGGAACGTACTTGAAATTATCTATGACAGATTTGTTTCTATTTTCACAATTTTCTGAGTGCCTCACGTATGTCCGCTATTCCGATATCATACCTAATTTGTATAATGCAACCACATTATCTTCTGTTATCACCGTACTCTATTTTAGAATTACCACTATTTATCTATGTAATATATATGCATTAGCGTCAAAATGAAAAAACAATGAACAATCGTGTAAAAATTACAGGTTGCAAATTCAAATGTAATGTTTTTTACTTTTAATTGTAACAGTATTTATGGCCAGACTAAGTAATTACTATTAAAATTTGGTATTAATATTTACCTTACGATTGGCGCAGATATTGACAGTACGCGGGTGCTTCGGGAAGTACCTGTATCGCATACGCCGCGAACCAACATCCGAATGCTACTACTGTGGGAAATGTATGAGACCGCGTTGCACACTCTTGCAGATTGTTATGCGTGGGTGCAGCAGCACCAAGACCTCGTGGAAATCATAGAAGTAGGAAACCTCTCGCGCGACGCCATCGTTCGACTATGATCCAAAGCGATACTTTTTGAAATGCTACCGTCTCCTTTTGCGAGACAGCGATATCCGCAAAAGAGACAGCGGAGAGGTTGCAGGAACCGGAGGGTGACCAATGACCTACGACCTCCATGAGCACTGGCCTGAGGGCGTCGGATGGGGCTATCTCAGGAGAATCAGGCCGAAGTGGATGGCGTGACGTGTTCCGCCTTTTAAGCTTGAGGGGGCTAGGCTCTCCGCAACTCTTGGCGAGACCACCTGTTGGACAACAGCTTCTCAAAGTCTGCTGAAGTGTCCAGGGACTATCCTTTCTAGGGCCATACCTGGGCGCCTAACTAGCTACAGACTAACGGGAGGGAACACCGTATGGTTTTAGTCGGTTCAAATCCGACATAATCATCTCATTCATGGCCCTGCTGAGACGGTACCCGAGGGAGTTTCCACACGTTAAAAAAAGGTTCCAAATTTAAATCTAACATTTTTATTGCAACATTATTTATATCAATTATATACTATCAATTATATACATATCTACTAGGTATATCAATCATATACATATCTAGTCTAACTACGTGTCTTGTTAAATTAAAACATATTTACAATCGACTTTGTCATAACAATGCTTAGCAGCTAGATGCAAGCAATATTGTGAGGCAACTTGATTGTCTTTGTGTGCGTGAGCAAAATGTACGTTGTACGTTCTTCAAATGCCCACACATAAAGCTTTCAGTCGGCCAGGTAATGATGTCCATTACCTGGCTGTTATAAACAAAATATGGGACACGTCATCCTATGTCCCTAATTCTTATGGAACATATTGCATTAAATCAACTAGATACTTAGTTACAGCATTTGGTTCATGCACCAAGTCAAACAACCACAGGAAAATTGTGATAATTTTAACAGTCAATTATTTGGTCCGATTTTATTAAACAACAGTCAATGATTAACTCAATCTTTAAAACAATTTTTAGCACAGAGCCATTAACAATTATAATAAAAAAAGCTACAAATAAATATAGTTTGGTATTACGCACACAGATACACATCCAATATCATGTTATTTTATCTAAAATGGCAATGTGTATGTTATCTTTACTTATTTAACAGAGTCGGAGAAGACAGAGAACAGAGTCCCTAGGAGCTGTGTCTGTTTGTGAACGATTTTCCCAAAATCTGTTAAACACATTTTCATGCAGTTTTGACCAACGGATATTTCGATTTATGAGAAGTCATTAGAATATAATTAATTAGGATATTTGTATATACTTATATAATAGAACGAGTAGGTTTCTTACCAATGATGACCATAACGCAGTTTGTAAAGTATACTAATTGATATGCCCCACAAAAGCGGACTCATAAATCACCGTTTATTTTTCACACATGTAAACACATGTATTAGTGTTTTTACGCACGCGCAATTTCAGAAAGGGATGGGATTTTTTATTTACATGTTCGTGAATAAATAAATAAAGATATCTAATCCTTAATCACTGAATTTCCGAAGGTTTGGCGTCTTATTTCCTGTGACATCTATCCCACTTTCACCCTATAGACATACATATTAATAAAATATTTTTAATGCTGCATTAGTTTTGAACTAATATTGTTATTTATACCTACACTAAAGATAAACCTACATTATTTTAAATAAGACAAGAATTTTAAAAATTATATAAATTAACAGGTCTAAGTTTATTATCTTCATCCGTATATCATCGTGTCAGTGATACAAAATGATAAATATCTTAGGCTCTCAAATTTTAATTAAATTTTGAAAGTGAAATGAACAATCAGATGTAAAAATTTGATTTCCCCTTAGTAATTGTTTGAATAGACAAAATATCGAGAGAGTGTCTAAATCGATTCACAGGAGATATTCACTTAACCGTTAAAAATCAGCACCTCTTTAGGTCGATGACGTGAAATGTTGACTATCAAACAGAAATTTCCAAATGAATTAACAATGTATGTAAAAAGAAATCATATGTACGTATATAAAATTTAAAGGTTGCCTCAAATTTCACTAGGATGCTGTCATCAGATTATGACTTCATGGAAAAGGGAAGGAGGGTTTTCTTTGTAAATTCTTACATATTTCTATGAGACCGTTCTTGACAGGCTCCGTGACAGACGATCAATCTTTATCTAACTCATTTTATCTTCGCCATCAAAATTTCATAATTAGACTCTGAAATGTTTTAAATGTTTGTTAGAACATTGGCAACAATTCACCATATGGCTCCTACAGCTCGTGATAGGCTATAACTTCGTAGATATATTTTTTAAAGTTGCTAAGCAACGTTTTGATCGTTATAACATTTCAAAAGATATCGTTCGTCAGCTTTTTTTCTCAACATGGCGTCTAATAGGCGCAAAATAAAACTCGATGTAATGTTAAATTCGATTCTTGTTTTACCAGCTGCATATTATGCAAACTCAGTTATGAACTCCAACCTCCGTCAAGTTCACGGTAACGATCAATGATGTTACCGGAAGTTCTGTTATTTTTGAGTACAATTTTCCCTCACAGTTTGTGCATTTGGAGCTCCATCTGGTATTTCGTCGCCAGGTTCAAGGTCAAAACTCTCAAATTAAATTTGATGTAGGTAAATAACATGTTCGCTACCAGGAAAATCAATGTGAAAACTGGAGTACCAATGTCGACCCATTTTTTTACATTATCTGTTTTCAACATGATCAGTCTTTACCCACGTTGTTTTGAGAGTTGTTTTTCTCCTGTAAAACACATTGTTGCCTTGATAGCAATTATGTTTTTTACGATAAGACTGCCACTTAAAAATGCCTCAGGGTCGACTATAGCCTGGAATGTGGGACTCCAGGTCAGACCTACCCTCCCAATTTTTCGGTTTTCTTACTCGTCAGTGTGTATAGGAGCAATGGGAAACGTCCTGCGGCTCATACACATACGGTGTTACAAGCTATGACTATACCAGCTGGTGCTGTAGGGGATCTATTCTCAAAGTATCGCCTTGTATCTTTCCCTAAGATGACATATTATGACACCTCAACTTGATACCAATCAAAGGTTGTGTCACCGTTGGTGTTTAATCAATTTTTGCCAGTATTCCGCCATATAATGATATAATGTCAGTACAGATTATTGCAAATCATTGAGAAGTAAATCAGCCCTATTAAATTAAAATTAATTTTAATATAAATTTATGCTGCTACTCCTGTATAGCCAGAATCGATAGCGGCAACAACTTACGACCCTTTCATATGAGCTCGAGGGAAACGCTAAAACTGTCTTGGGACCAGCAATGAGTTTAATCAGAAGAAAATAGGAGAGGTAGGAAGTAATTCCAATTTCCGTCCCTAGTCAAAGCAGGATGCAGTACTAGGTTGCGATGACTTACACAAGTCAAGAAAAAGAGTGTTCAACCAGATTTAACCTGGCTGCTATGCACCACTGCAATGTAGATAAATGATTAGTTGACATTACTATTATGATCGACCTGTACTTATTTGCTGCCTGTAATGTGATATTAATGTGAGATTGTTTAAAAGCACGATAGCTGCCCACGATGTCCACGGGTAGTCCTGTCGAAGGTTAATGCCAAAGAGAATACTAATTTGAGGATAGTTATGATTTATCGGATATATTGTTTTTTCATCCTGTCCCACTGATCGGCAACCGGCTAATTACGAGCCCCACGATACATGATAGTATAGCTATATAGTAATTGTAACTATCTCTTACAATCGATACGTTAATGCGTTTTGTTTATTTATGAGCACACATAATCGAACCTACAGAGTGTGTTAGCGAATACCGATGCTCATAAAAATGATTCTGCCAGAGGTGTATTTATATCCTGGACTTCCTGACATGTGTTGCTACATTCAAACTAAATGTTTAGATTCGAGATAGTTACTGATGCGCTGATGTGTTGTGCGAGAGGTACCTCAAAAGTTATACCAACTTAAAGCAGTCCTACACCTGATATCCACCATCTGATATGCGGTCTTGACTATGTTATATGGTCTCATTATGTGTCGACTACGCTGGACTGGGGAATTCCCTACCCTACACCGTTCTCCGTTCACGTCCCGGCGGTTCCCACGTCATCACTGTCACGTCTACAAATATTGTAACCGAGACATATGTTTCTTCAAAATTTCTTTCTTTTATGTCTTAATGGCATATACATATTATTATCTCTATCCCTGGGTGATCCGTGAGGTGTTCTTATTATGATTTGCATACTTGAATGACGACAATACGTAGATGTCGAGTCCATATTGAAAAGTGAAGAGTTTTAGTTATTTTGGCGTTTACATTAAATATTTTATTTGCCAATGTTATGGAATACACTTTAGCTACATTTTTTTTCGTACGTGCGTATGTCTTGTTGCACGTTTACGCAAAAGCTACCGAATATTTATTGTTATAAAAAATATAGTGTCCCCTAAAGCTGTCTGTCTTTATGTTATCTATTTTCTCAAATGTGTGAGTTTTCATGCAATTCTCACCAAAGAATATTAATAATCTATATATTAAAATCTGGTATAAAATCAAATTTATTTTTAATGCTGAATGAAATTTGGATGTTTTTTAATTTTAGTTGCCCCACAGATTTGTTAAAGCGCAACCTTACTTACTACTTTACTTACATTTAAAAACTTGGTACATCAGAACATCTTTCATCTCAGTCCACCCGCAGCCATGGTTGCTGTAAAGCTTCCGAAACGTCGGGCTAGTTAAATAATTAAATAAACCGCAATAGAATCCGTAAAATTAGTTTTATTGTAAATCCAACGTACCCTCCACCCGGTGTAATTAAGACGTGCCTATGAAGCAAAATTATTAAAATGGCAGTAAAATATTCCCTCACCGAATATACATCGAATGTCAAACATTGAGCAAAATTGGAAATAAAAAAGTAATTATATGAGGAATAAATCTGGCTTGTAGCTCCACAGAGGGAAACACAGGTCAACACATGACAACGATGGTTATAAATCTATAAATTGAGAAACTTCTCAATAAACCTATTGCGACGATAAGAGCATTGTCCCAACGATGTGACGAGACCAAAGGCATACGAAAGCTTATCATTTTGTCAAACAGAATTAACATCTACATCAGAATAACATCATATACATTATTGTTGTTGTAATGTACAATCAATCTGTATACGCCCTTAGAGGATACATCAATAATTTATAATTTTTTTTATTATTTTTTTCAAAAACAAATTACGACTCGACGCATGAACATCCACATATTTACTATGCCGATGCGTTGCCCTCCATTCCCCCTCTCCTATGGGCCACCGGCTACTCACAAAACGTACGAGACGCAACACTGTAGATGTGACTTTACGGCGGTATTATGTGGGCAAGAGTTACCTCCACGGTAATGCCGGCCCAATTCCGTTGCATCGGGAGGATGTAACGTCATGCACTATGCACGGCAGTACCTCCTCCTATGCAGCATAGCACTACCTCTTCCTAAAATAAAATTACTACCGAGATATCATCCATTAAAATAACTAAAACGTAGTGTAAAATGTTAAAACAAATAGCATATTATGAATAATTATTGTAATAAGCGATTATTTCATTTGTTAGAGGTGGATTCAAAACTGAGTCACATCCGCCACATGTTCGAGTCACTCCGGCCATCTCGAATTCAGGGCCGTTAGTTTTATCAACAAGCTTTCACTTTCATCTGGAATAGGATACCTATCTATGTATCGATCGGACGTATAGCTCCGAGCATGTTCGGCTACCCTCGGGAGCTCGGGTTATGCAGCACTCGGCGTTGCTCGGATGAATTCGGTTACGCGTCTGCAGAACGGCACGAAAGAGGTCGTTGACATCGCCCAAAAGGCGTAGATTTCGGTTCAATAGTACCTATTACGAGTACCTAATATGCACATAGAGGTACACCTAATACAGTATATAATAATAATGGAAAATAATAATGTACCTAATATTATAAAATTCGGTAGATATGAAGGTATTCCTAATTTACAGATATAAGTACTTATTAAAAATATGATGGATATTTTGTAAACAACACTTATCGTTAATGCTAACAATGAACATTAGATGGTTCTGTAGTCATAGTGGCTAAACTGGGCGTTGACCCTGCTTTGGGTTTATGCTCTTAAAGCCAGAGCAGGTGTTGCGGGTATGTCTCAGCGGTTCGGGGAGAGGTTGCGATTGTTGGTGTATACTTCTCTCCTAACCGAAACTTGTCGGCCTTAGAGCGATTCCTCATTTCGCTTTAAGGCCGAGCTCTCGTCTTGGGAACCCTTGTCGGGCACCTTGCACCTCTTGAGATTGTTGTGGAAGGTGATTTAAATGCCAAGCCTACGACTTGGGGCAACCCGGTCACTCAACCCAAGGGGCAGAAGTTAGAAGAATGGTCACTAGCTACAGGACTGCCCCTTCTGGATAGGGGGGTGGTTCAGACCTGCGTGCGACGGATGGGTGGGTCAGTGGTGGACCTCACGTTCGCTGCGCCTGTCGTCGCACGTAGATTGAGGAGGTAGAGGGTACATGAGGAGACGGAGACACTCTCGGACCATCGTTACATCAAGTCCGGGATGTCACGCGTGAGCGTGGCGCCGACATTGCTCTTATTGCGGGGGAAAAGCACAATCCCGCGTTGGTCACTTACTAAGTGCAACCGGGAATTAGCTGAAGAGGCAGCTATCGTGAGCAGTTAGACCCTGCCTTCGATGGGGGTACAAGAGGTAGACAAAGCAGCCGATTATTTTAGCAGGTCTATTGCGGCGGTCTATAGGACGACTATGCCGAGTGCGGTACGTCTGTCACTTCGTAACGCGGTCTACTGGTGGTCGTCAGAATTCGTCGATTTCCGAGTTGCCTGTAATAGCGCACGTTGACCATATACCCGAAGCAGATGGCGCCGTCCACAAAATGTAGAGCGAGAATCCACAAATTGAGAGGAAGCAGACACTACAACTAGCCATTAGGAGGAACAAGGAGGCAGCATGGAAGGAGTTTGCGGACGACGTCGAAAGGGATCCTTGAGGCCGTCCTTATCAAAGAACCCGAATGAAAATTCGCAGCCAGTCAGTCCCATTAACGGAGACGCTCCAGACCGTTTTGTTGGGAATATTGTCTGGGAAACTATTCCCCGAACCTCAAACGGATTTGCTCCCCCGCAGATGGCCCGTGCGACCGGAAAAAGAGGAGGAGGGTGTTCCCCTTTGGTCACCCATGATGAAATTGAGGCGGTAATTCACTGTCTCCGAAGTAAGAAGAGGGCGCCAGGTCAGGACGGGGTGCATGGGAAAGTACTTGCGTTCATTCTCGTGCATCCTGGTAAGAAGCTCCGAGAGCTGTTGAACCTTTGCATTGGGTCAGGGCAGTTTCCGAAAACATGGAAGGAGGATTGGCTTTGCCTAATACGAAAAGGAGGCCAGCCGCCGGATACGGCATCGGCCGTACGACCCATCGTGCTGCTGAATGAGGTAGGAAAAGGCCTTGAACGAGTGATGGCAGCCCGCATTGATCAGCATTTGGAGGATGGCTCGGGACCAGGACTTTCACAGTTCCAATATGGGTTCCCAGCCAGACGGTCGATCATCGATAAGTTGAATACGTATCTCTCCGACAGGGTGGTGTTGTTTGGGAACCAGAGGGGATCGTATGTGCGAAGGCGAGTCGCATGCGTTGCCCCGCAGTGATCAGTACTGGGCCCAATCCGGTGGGATATCGGATACGACTAGGTTCTGCGGAGTCGGCTTATCACCGGGATGGATGTCACCTGCTATGCAGATGACACTCTCAAGGCGTCCCGGGGACTTAATTATATGGAGGCAGCGCGGTTGGCCGAAGTCGGAACTGCCTTCGTGGTCAGCCGCATTGAGAAGCTAGGACATCAGGTACGTTTCGAAAAAACTCTTCTCTTCCGTGGAAATGGGAGAAAAAGATCTCCCCCGGGAGCACTACTCGTTATCGGTGAAGCGGAGGTGAGGGTAAGTCCTACAATGAGGTACCTTGGATTCAGCCTCGATGGAGGGTGGACCTTTGCTCCCTATTTCCGTCAGCTCGGGGTGAAGGTCCTAAGTATAGCTGCGGCGTTGGATCGCCTACTACCCAACTTGAGAGGCCCTAGTGCCGCTTGTAGGCAGCTATACTCAGGTGTGTGCCTGCCGGAGCATGGCCTTGTACGGGGACCCTGTATAGGTGATATAATTTTATTACAATAACATTGATCTTGGCACGTAATTCTCTTGTATATGTAGCATGCATGTAATATTGAAAAAATCATTGACGATATTTATATCACTTGAATTTTTTTTTGTGATAGAAAAAGCAGCTGCAAGAAGCTTATTAAGTTTGTTACTACGTGAAAATTTTCCAGTTCTATGATATAGGAATTACAAAACATCATTTTTTTGTCCTCTTAAATACCTTCTGTAGTATAAGTAAGGTGCCAATACATTTTATTTTGATTGAGACAGTCACTTTTTGTATCATACCATTTGACCCGTTATCCTGTTCGCTCATCACTGTTGTGATCAGGAAACTAAAATTGTTACGCTTTCTAAAATCACGTGAAATTTGGCAACCATGAATATCTGCGGTAGATAGTGTACATTCAGACAATACAAGTATAACGACAACATTTAGACAAATAAAATAAAGTTTTTTTTTATTTATACGGTTCTAGCTGAAACTTGAACAGGAGTTTACGCTTTAGATGAAACAGAAGAGAACAGAAGAGCTTATAATTGAATAATTACTGTCACCAAAATGTTGCTCTAATAAATTTGGTAATTGATTTTTATATCTGATGATATAAATTATTTGTGATGAGCCAGTGAAATTCTGGAGCGGACGCTGCGTTTGGGAAAATGAAATGTTGATCGACCGTTCACCGGGTGGGAAGACGTTCTCCGCGCAGTAGCCGGTCCAGGATGGATGCGAGTTGCAGGAGATCGGTCGTCTTGGCGTTCATTGAAAAAGACATATGTCCAGCCGTGGAACTATAACGACCGATAATTATGATGACGATGACAAATTATTTAAATAATAATCACCATCTCCATCATCTGCTGGACGACTGCCTCTGCAGCCTCCACATAGTGATATATCACTGCTGGGACCCACTTGCAGCCACTTAGGGCAGCGTACATACAGGGGTAAATATACTTGACAACACAACACATCTACACACTACTTACCTCAATATAATCATATTAAGATGTACTCGTATATAGAATGTAGATGTATGTTTGTTGATCTTTCAACCACGAATTACTGAACAGGTTTGTCTGAAATTTGGCGCAGCAGATTAAAATATAGATTATTAATTTAATGTGTCCGCTCGTGATAGATTTAACGTAGACGAAACGGATAACATAATATCATTTAAAGTTTCTAAACATACGAAGGGCCCTAATTCCTTTCGTTTATCATAATCATTAACCACATTGATCTTCCGTCAAGAGCCTTAAGGTTGGAAAAAGTCATTCTCACTCGTAGTAGTGCTAACTAAAACATAGGTATTCCAGTCCAGTACCAGTACCAGAAAGTACACCAGTATACTCGTGTGGTTCGAAAAGTTAGTAGTACTTGGGAATTCCATAGCAGTAGTTATTATACAGGCTGTACATGAAAACCGGTCATCATCAAAAAGGTAAAACTCACAAACGTTTAGGAGATGTAAGGGTTTAAAATTTTAAAAATAACATGTGATACGTGTGGTGGTGTTAATGTTGGTCAAACCGGTAGGAAATTTCAAACTAGATTTAAGAAACACATTTCCGCATGGAAAAATGAAGCTCACGATCATACATTTCCTGAACATCTAAACAAAGAAGATCATTCATTTGATAAAAACAGAACATGAAGTATGTAACAAGAAAAGGCAAGAAGACGGACGCTCTAGAAACACCCGAAATAAGTCGTTTTAAGAATCAAATATTTGTAATAAATGATCAACGATGTTTATCACACTCGTGTGTTTTAGAGAACTATTTGTAATATTAAACTTTACTATTTCAATACTAAATATATTTGATGTAATTTATAATATCAACATTAAGTTTTAAAATGTATTATTTTAACACTTGGACATCATTTATTTATCAATGGATTTAATTAACTGTGACAATTTGTTGGACATATTTCATTACTTTGACATATTTCAAAATTATGAATAGTATCTAAAATGTGTAACATGTGTAATTATACAATTACACATATAACACATTTATTATAATCAACTTAATAATTTTTAAATACAGGAACAATTTTTACATTATACTTATTGTAAATTTCAGTGATTCAGTGATGTTAATGCAAATAAATTAATAATGTTTAAAATTATAATTCATAGATAAACCATTACCATTATTAATGATGTTGTACAGTTTGTTTTGGACATTTTTTATTGAACTGCCTTCATATTATATATTTTAAATTAATAAATTTGTGGAAATAATATAAAGAGTACACTTTTTGTTTAAGCTATTAAAAATAACACTCCATTTTCTTACTTAAATAGGTGAAATGAGTAAAGTAAAAGATTTTAAGCTAGACGTGTTCTTGCGTACTACGACATATGAACGCATTATTTAAAGGAATCAAATTTTATGTCAACATAACTGTACCGCAACTTTATTAGTTCGCCTCAAAAATGTTTAATATTACTTAGTATAGTGAAGAGGTCAACTCCTGTCAAGATGATCACCTGATTACCCATTTCTCTGACATTTTCTAAGTTACAATGCCGCTGTACAGGCACGTATTCAGACGACACTAGTTACAAACATTGTCGTCATGTCTTATCCATTCACTTCTGGTAAGTTTACGGCTCCTAGTAATCATAACCTGTAAAACTATTAAAGAATATTTATGAAATAAAGATACTAATAATGGGCACATTTAAATCTTTGGTTTTCTCATAATAAATTTCTTAAAGATATGATATCAATATGCCTATGTCCAACAGTGGACGTTCGCCGGCTGATGACGATGATGATAATAATTTCAATAATGAAATAATTTCACCAATGACGTGTAATGATTTTGATAATAAAATAAATTGATGTGATAATACATACCTATTCATAATGTGTTTAATACCTAGCAGCGAGGTTTCAGCGTCAGAAGCTAATACAACATTTTAATAATTTATTATATAAATCAAATGCTCAAGTCCGTAACTGTCTTTCAAAAGAAGCCACCAACTTGCAATTCCCGCCACCACGTTGTAAAGTAAAATGGCGGCGATGTAAGGTAAAGTAAACGGCCAATAGGAACCTTGCTTTATATGTTTGAAGCAAGCCGTCTGCGCCACCTACAATGTCTACAAGTATCTAAAGTTGTGTTCACATAATTGTTTCATGTTAAATCGTATTACTTACCCACTATTATTTTAAAATTATTCTTCGATCCTTATTTCCGTTGAGAATTTCGTAGACAGTACATCAGAGTTCCGTAAGAAATATATCCCACTTGAAGTAACTAACAATAACAATTTTGTAAGAGGTATTGCCATGCTCATTGAAATCGATTCAGGCCAGCACAAGCGGTGAAGTACCTCTCGGTCACCTGATATCGTCGTAAAGGTGCAGCTATGCCGTCAAGTTTCGTGCTATTTATATGTAGTCGACGTTCCATTGGAGAGGAGGAAGTAATGTCTTTATTTGACCAAGAATAATAAAAAAATTGTCTTCCTCCTACACAATCAGGAGGGCAATGGATCCTACTTTTGAATTATTACGTTACTTGAAGTAGCGGATAAGACAGTAAATTTGTAAATAAGCACCGGCCAAGTGCGTGTCTAACTCTTGCAGGAAGGCTTCCGTACTATGATGCATAAAAACAGATGGACGGATAGACTGACATCGAAGTTTTACTAATACATAACCATATGGGTTAAAGTGGGATTCTATTACTAAAATTTCAATGTCCGCCTGTCCATCCATCACGAGGCTGTATCTCATGGAACTTGATAGATAGGGTTGAAATTTTCATAGATGTATTTCTGTTGCCGCTATAACGGCAAATATGAAAAAAATACAACAAGATACCTAATTATTTTAGAGGGCCCCCATACAAAAAAGGTTTTTTGCCGTTTTAATCGATCTAGTACGGAACCCTTCGTGCTCAACACAAAAAAAATATAATGCTTAACACCGTAGATGTTTGTTATTTCTTTTCGTAATTACAACATGAAATGTAAGTAGGTAGTCCATTGTGAACGAGCCTTAAGAGGACTTCGATTTTTTTACTTAGAATGTTATTAGGTATTTTAAATTAATTTTATAGTTGCATTCAAATGACGTATTTGTGCGGACGTTAATTGCGAATGTTAATAAAGTGAAGTGTAATTATCGTGTTTTAAGCAACTCATATTGCGTTTATATTTTTGTCATGCCATCTTTTTGTACAGTAACATACGGTACACCGATATGGTTTTGGCCTATGGGATGGCCCGGGGCCATTGTAGTGAAGTCTTGTGCTTTCATTAGGAGTGTTGTGGTCATCGGAATGATGAACGTATTAATTCCAATGGCCGAATGTTTTAGGCGAGTGGTACAACGTTAACGGGATCACGGCAGTTATGCCCCCCGCAATACAGATACAGGTAGCACCAATAACTTGCACGTTCGTGACGAAATACTGCAATATTTCTACGAGAATCTGGAAGACAGTCTCAGCGCTGCTGGAAAGTACTGAGCATGGCGTTCTTAAAGAAGATATCCTTATAAAATAAGTGAAATGCAAGCATTGTTACCTATTAATTACCAACGCCGCATCAGTTACTGTCAATGGTTAATAAGTCAAATTAACAGGGACGCCAATTTTATTGAAAAGTTATGTGGACTGATGAAAGTACTTTCACCATAAGCGGTATGTACAATCGACGCAATAGGCTTGTTTGGGACAGAGTGGCACGAGTTTATTGCGATGAAAAAACGCAATATTTTGATGTGTAGAATCCACTTGTGGCGGTGTTTTCATACTGTGTACTATGTCGTGTAGAATCTAAATGTGGATGCCTTTTCATACGTATAACCACCCTGACTTTGTGCATCTATCTGCATTAATGTGTAACCTACTGTGGTATTAAGGTTAGTTTATTAATTAGGCTTAAGTTTTGTTTTTAATTTTTTTTAGCCAACTTGTGGTACATTCTTTTTTTGGTCATCCATAAAGAAGCTAAATAACTTTTTTGTTTCTATGTCTACGACAGTTAAGTTTATTTTCATGAGCTTAACCTGTAGCAGAATCCCATATAAATTTTGCGCGCACCTTTGGTTACCTACTAAGTGAGCGACTTTGAAGTCCAGTCGACATCAAGCACATTGTTAAGAAGAAGCGCCGTCACAGAACATGTTTTTGGGTGTAAGTTCGATACGTATTTTGTATCTATCACCTAAGTATAAAAATATACATTGGTGGTATACTACATCATATTAAATTAGGTGTTCAGTTTTCCTGTATATTAAGTACGAAATAGATTTGCGACCCGACATTATTATGAACTTTACAAGCGAATCATTGTGAGCATACGTGCACAAAATATTTTATGATCTCCTATTAGTCACATTTATGGGAATAGACACCTTTAATAGTGACACATGAAAATACATTACCAAAATTGCATTAAAATGACAATTCAGTTTATTAGAAAAATAATCAATTGAAATGATCTTCAAATAGAATGAAATTTTATTTGTATTTTATTAATTAGACACACAGACACATGTTCCCTAATGGGGTGAGTAGGAGGAACGGGGCGCCGCATATCACGATCTTTACACACCTTGCTTGCCTTCTCCACATTAATGACTGTCCTCATAATTTTTATGCAAGTTAGTAACGACATGTTATGTAGCGCGTCTATGTTACAGTAGGAGGGAGGGTAGGAAGGAGCGCGCAGTCCATAGTATTCTAACTAAGATCGGCCGTATCTGCAGAGGTCAGCCAACGAAGTATAATTTTTACTGCATACCGGGAAGAATAACCAGATGCAGCCTTTAATGACTACTGGCGCCCATTAACATCTATATGGTTAATGCAGATCTGCTGTCTCTTTCCCGCAATGGACGGAGGGAGTTTCCGTTTGCCAAATGAAGGGAAGCATCGCAATGCATGTGTATGACAATAATGCTGATATCAAAGAACGACCTCTTTTTTATAGCATAAGGGGGCAAACGATCAATCGGTGCCTATTGATTACTAGCGACGCCCATGGATATACATATGATTGCTACGCAGATGCGTTGACCTCTTATCATCTCCCCCGTTGGGCCACCGGATACTCACAAACCGCACGAAATGCGACAGCGACGCTGTCACTTTGCACAGGTATCAAGTGAGCTAGAGGTATTTTGGTCAGATTACTCTATACAATGCTTAATAATATTACGAGGTAGATCTAAAAGTTCTAAGCCCGACCAAGAAAATAAAAGAAAAATGGATCTAAATTTATTTTTATTTTTCGACATAGTTTCCATCTAGTTCAACACACTTCTTCCACCTGACCTGCAACGTGTTTATCCCCTCGAAAAAAAAAGATTCCGAAAGGTCGGCGAAATAATCGTTTACTGCGACTATCAACCTCATCTTTTCTCATCTCAGCTTTCGAGCCACCCAAATGTCTTTTTTAAATTTGGAAATAAATGATAATCCGAGGAGGCTAAATCCGGCGAATAAGGTGGGTGGGGCAGCAATTCATAGCCACAATCATGGATTACAGACATTGTTTCAACCGAAGTGTGAACACGTGCATTGTCTTGATGCAACACAAAACTTTCTTACGCAACATTTCCGGCCTATTTTATTTTATTTATTCCCGGAGTCTTCATAAAAGGTTACAATAATAACTATAATTTATAGTTTGACCTTTCGGTAAATAATCTACAAAAATAATGCCCTTCGCATCCCAAAAAACAGAAGCCATGACTTTGGTAGTCGACAAAACGACCTTAGCATTTTTCGGTGTAGGAGAGTCTGACCTTTTCCACTGTTTAGATAGTTACTTTGATTCAGGAGTATGGTGGTGAACCCAGTTTTCATCCATGGTAACAAATCTAGACAAAAAGTCCTTGGGATCAGTCTCAAAAAATTCCAAACAATCTCGCGAAATTGTGTATCGAACTCGTATTTGTTCAGCTGAAAGCAACCTCGGGACCCAGCGAGCAGAAATCTTATGGAACCCCAACTCTTCCGTTATTATGTGTTGCACCAGGCCATAACTAATGTTTGTTATATCAGCTATCTCACCAATGGTTAAACGTCGGTCACCCAGTACGAGATCACAAATTTTAGCGATGTTTTCTTTCATGATAGGGGATGTAGGCCTTCCACTCCTAGGATCATCTTTAATGCTCTCACGACTGCGCTTAAACTCAGCTACCCACTTCTTGACACAGGAATACGATGGAGCAGACTCCCTCAAAGTGCTCACCATATCTTGATGGATGTCTTTTGGTGATAGGCCTTTTTTATTGAAGTACTTAATGACAGTACGGTGTACAATTTTCTCCATTATTGAAAATTGCGTCAGATTGCATCAAACAAATAATCACAGAAAATTTATATTGTGCTGTATCCGAATGAAACTGCGCACAATAAATCAATATGACACATACTAACAAATGACGGTAGATTTAAAAAGATGTCATAGCTCCATATAGGTTAGGCCACGAACCTTTAGATCCATTCTAGTACTAATATCAGCTTTATAGTTTAAATATGGATGAATTGAATGAATTATAGCGTGCTCAGAATCAGTGAAGAAATTGCATTTATGTAACTATAAAATTTAATTGTTAGATGATAAGGAGCATATTAGCTCCCTTTTGGAATGCGTTGCATTATACGCATATTTGCAGTCTAAACCGTAACATTTCAGACCATTGCCTTTCTGTACTTATATATTTGTTTTTTTTTTTTTGATAGCCTAACTTGTATAATTTATTATTTATATACGGTTTCATTTTATTGCATTCCTTCTATTGCCGTATTCCAACAAACGGTTTTACATGTATTTTCTTTTAAATATTGGTATCAATAATGTGGGATAGTAGTTCTCATTTTCTCACCTCTTTTTTGAATATTCACGAAAGAAAGATAAATTTACATGGCGCCAATACATTGTACAATATTCTCCGATATTAAAATTGAGTGCGTGCGGACATAGTGTGTGCTTCTGCTGGTAACTGGCCTGATCGCTTAAAGGACTCTGTGTTGAAGGTAATAGGAACCACTTAAAATAAGCTCTGGTTGTTTTTAATTGTTTTATATTTGTGTAGTAAACCTACGTACTGTGAAAGGAACAAATGTTATATGAAATTTAAACAATATTTTTCCTTTGTTGCTATATTTAAGGTACCACTAAATGAATTGCTTACACATTATTTAACATCGTAAGCGCAGACCGTGACAAGTCTGACAAGCATTTTATTATTAAGGATGTATAAAAATGATTGTGTATTATGTTTCGTAGCACAAAATAAAATAAATAAATAATTAAAAAATTGTTTTATCCTTTTCCATTATTAACACTGGCATAGGCTACATTTCGTTAAGTGTGTTAGTGTGTTAAAAATTATGTTGATATTTGTGTAACGATTAAATTTATGTTGGTTATTATTATTATTTTTTACATAGTCTTTGGCGCTGTACTTATGTTGGTTTGCCTATACTGGCCTCATTCCAAGTATCCAGATTGGTGGGAATCTTATGTATGTGGCTGAGAGATTATACGGGTGTTGCGTGTAGGTATTGAGTTGACCTGATTGACAAGAGGAGCAAATGGTGTTAGGTTATGAAACCGAAGAACTATGGAGCATGTATCTATAGCTATGGACTTGTGTAAGGGGTATGTAGTTAGTTAGTTATATGTAGAAGTATAAGGTGGAGCTGTGGCTTATCAGTATACCACCTGTTGACAAGAATTATTATGATTATTATTATCTTTATCATAACACTACGATTAGCTAAATTGAAAAGATAGTTATTAAATTTACTGGCTACTTATCTATCATAAATTATGATCATAATTGTGTTTATCATCATCATCATTATCAGCCTTATCGGTCCACTGCTAGACACGGGCCTCTTTCATTAAATGCCAATACGGCCGATCTCCTGCTACTCGCATCCATCCCGAACCAGCTACTGCTCGGAGATTGTCTTCTCACCTGGTAAATGGTCGACCAACACTACGTTCTCCTAAACACGGCCTTCACTCCGAAACATATTTTTGGCCCAGGCCATTGCCACTTCAGCGTGCCTATCCGTCGCGTGATATCGGATACTTTAGTTCTCTGCCTCATGACTTCGTTACGAATTCTGTCGAACTGAGAAATACCCAACATATTACTTGTAGACGAGTCTAAAAATAACAGGCCATGTTTCGGCCCGTAGGTCATCATGGGGAGAACACTTTGAAATACTTTTGTCTTCATGCTCTGATGATTCCAAAATGCTGCCCAACCCAACTGAATGATTTTATCAGCTTTCTTCTCGAAGTCATATCTACCTAATTGCAATAGTTGCCCAAAGTAGACATATTCCTTGTTTAATGTTCTCACTAATAAAGAGTACTTCCTAAAATAATTATATGGTGTTCCAAGTTATTTTAATCCTCCTCTGTAGCTTCGATACAATTGATTATATCTGAGTACTCAATAGTCGGTTGAATTAGGGTCTGAACATGTGTCATCTTGGTTGAATATAACAAAAAATGTTGAAAAGATTTCAAGAAGTGAATTGTGTGTGTTTGTTTGTGCGACCTTGCGATTAATGTCATTGTTATAGTGAACACAACATCGGAAAGCAACTGCAATAAGATTGCTCTAGTTGAAAAAAATATTTTTAAACTGTAGCTATGCGCTGAGAGGACTAACGAAGGCAGGCTACTCCAGAAGAGATGATGATAAATAATCGTAAAATACTGACAAGCATCGAAATATGTCGATATGCACTTCCGAAATGTAAAAGAATAAGGACAATTAGACGTTTATTAGCCATGGTCCACGAATATCGTCGGTTATAATAATAACGACAAAGGACACATTGTACCCACTATAACCAGAACCAGACTGTAGAGATTTAACTAAATCATAATTAGTCAAGAAAATATAGCTTGTGAAATATACACTCGAGTTCTTACTTTGGAAAGAAACGAAAGAATATGAGATATGAGCCGAACATTAGACAGAGACTTGGGTTTAGAAACTAGAGGAATGATGTCTTTTTACAAGTATGATAAAACTACTCGTGCCATATTATGACAATTAAATATGTGAAATAAAATAGGTTAGTAAAAGAAAAGGATCAAATTAATAATAAGTTACTATGACCTTAACGGGATATTGAATGTTTTTTATTAATTCACAATACTAATAATATTTAGCATAGCTTATATAATACATATTAAACTACGATTATTAAAAATTTCAGTTAATAGAATTGATTTACCAAAAAAAGTAAATCAATTGTGAAATTAATAATTTTAGGGAGTTAATTTGCACATAATATATAAAAATAGAAATTCAGCATAGGATTTAAAGAAAAAAGAAATCAGATAGTAAAATGAAATAAATTATACAATGATATAAAATTAAACACAAAATAAAATTAGTTAGTGTAAAAAATGAAACAATAGGCGATGATTAATTGCTATTACCTTCAAATTATAATCTACCTAATTGGCTTTTTTTGGCTTTGATTCCTATGTAAGTATCTGAAGAGAAGTGCATTTGTACGAACAATCCTGTTACTTTTATACCCTCGTACTTGTTGATCGTGATATTGAATATAGGTATGTCTCATCTCTAAACATTCGTCAAATATGACAAGACATTGCAAATTTTTGTTGTAGTAACAATTCGTGATGGTAGGTTATATGTGGAACGTAATTTTTTGAAACAGTAGTTCGAAAATAGTTGACTTAACTGCTCACCATGCACTGAATTAAGTGTTGCCGTCACCAAAGTTGGACTGTTTGGAGCAGTTGTGACGAACTGCAAAATGCCAGTCATTTTGCAGTCGAAGTTGATTACAACCCGATAACTTTAAGCGGTTATTAGTCGTGCCCAACCGGAAGTCGGACTGATCTAATCAGATCAGTTTCAGATTATAACAAAAAAGCAACAGAAGGCGCGGTGTGATGGAAAATATTATTGTGAAGAATCAATTGGCGTGGAACTTGCACGTTAAATGGGAGTCGCTTCTCATAGCTTAAATTAGGTTTACCATGAGGCGACGTCGCAAGATTCAGGAACGTTTGCTCTGAACACGTTCCAAAGTATTTGAGTCAATAACTAAACACATTGTAAACGAGGGAAAAGAAAATTGCACAAGTTACCGTTTGACCTTTTGAAGCTTTTAGTAGTCCTATAGACAAAATACAAACGCAGTTAGGGAGGTATTCACGAGATGTACTATACTGATAATAAAGACGGAAAATGTCAACAAAAATGAGTGTGGGATTATTAAAGCTAATGAACGAGTTACAATAAGAATACCTGTGCATAGGGGTTGCTAATTGCTACAAATTAATGAAAACAGCGAATCAAACGATTCAACTTAGACTTAAAGATACACAAACATGGAAAAGTGTCCGTAAAGTTAATAAGTGTTACAGGAATAATTGTTTAACAAACTTAATGTGTGACACTTGTAAAAGTGAAATAGTTGTCAAAGCGTATTCAAGTCCCCGATAACCAGAGCGGACGTAAACATTAAGGTAAATGGTACATCATCATCGCACTAAAGTGTTGTATCAAGTGAATGAGTCTGACTCTGAGAGTTTCTCGTACTTTATCGAAAACTTGCCTTAGACACGCAGACTCAATGGCAGCCATTTATGATACGTAGTCTAAAAAATGAATTCTGCATTTTCTGTCATTAAATAATCCTTCTTTGTTAGTTTCTTCATTTTACAAATATCCTAATATTGAAATCTGCTACTGGTCACTCCGTATTTTGTAACTCTTTTAACAGTAATCACACACAGCACACAAAACAATCAAACAATTTATAAGCCCCCTTATTGACATATTATATTACAGACATATTATACTACATAAATATAATAAAATAGAAAATTCCAAATGTGCATTTAACTTTCAGGCTTGAATAGGAGGAAACGAGATTTCTCATTTCTTTATTGCACTGGGACTTGTAAAATTTGAATATTGATGAATCATTGAACTGTGGATTATAATGAAAAAAGTGTGTGAAATTATTTGATTATTAAAAAAAATAGAGCTTTATGAGTTAGTTTTTGTGCTGCTGGTGTACAATTGAATGGCAGTATAATAAAATGATTTTAAATGATACAAGCACGGGTATCTGCAATATAAAACTTTTGTCTATGACGTCCGGAATGGAAGAGGAGGTAAGAAAATTCTCCCTAATCCTTATTCTTCAATTTTCTTAGTAGGCGTTTAAATCACGTAGGACTGGATGGCTAATAATCGAATTCAATTGTAAAGCACAAGAGGAGGAGGCGCTACTATTACCTTTCTAATAAAAAGAGATGTTCTAAAAACGCAGAGCAGGAGGAGAAGGCTTTTTACGCACGTATTAAGGGGAAAGGTAGGAACCTCACCCAGTGGCATTGTCCACATACATGGCAGAATTGTCATGTGGTGCAGGATAACGCTATCTGTGGAGGTGTTGACGGTCTATTATGGGACTCACTAGCCGTCGAGGTGCTCTGTCTATCTGCAGCGCCGGAGTACCTCATCTTTTGCGGTACTGATGGCACTCGCGGTGGTGTTAGTGGCTATTCGGCACGAAATGTTTAAACAAAAAAGGGAAATTAATGAGATTGTTAAAAAATACGTGATATGCTAGTATCGTAATTATATTTTCTTGGTCTTTATAGATGTGCTGGTATTCTCTACGAGTAGGAAATAAAGACTGGCGTTTTGTGTGCGGGAGTTCTTTTGTCCATCGCTAAACCTTTGAACGTAACCTGGTTCCACAATCATGTACCTAGCCAGATAAAGTCCGCTATCCTATTCTAATTGTAGGAAAACACATTATAAAAATTTTATACATTTAACATTCATAAGTAGATGAAACATTATATTTTTTGTTATTATCTTCGGATGATTGTTTTAAATATTTACAATTGTCACCATTTTATACATGAAGAAAAATATATCAATGTTAAAATTACATTAGATTTGATAAACCGCAAATCCTCACTAGGGAACACCGATTCCTTCCAAGGATGACCCGTGAGGCTATTGAAATTAAAAAGCATCCAAATTTCAACAGAGAAGATGGCTGGGTTCTTCCCTCTGCTTGGGATCCAGTGGTCAACATAATCAAATCAAAAAGTAAACATAACACCTCAAAACAGCAAGATACAATAAGTACTGTTTGCGTTAATCGGAACAACTAAAATTATAAGTCTTCGGGTACTTTTAAAAACTTGGTACATCAGGACATCTGTCATCTCAGTCCACCCGTGACCATGGTTGCTGCAAAGCTTCTGAAACGTCGGGCTACATAAATAATTTAATGAACCGCGATAAAATCCGTAAAAGTAGTTTTATTGTAATGTCTAACATTCGCGTAAACTAAAGACATCGATATATCAGTGAACAAATACAGCCAAAGTCGTGTTCCTATATCATTAAGACAATTTTCTCGCTGGCGTTTTCCAATACTAAACCCTTGTCGGACTCACCATGCAGTTGCAAGTAAGTTGCTGTAAAACTTTTTGTGAACTCATTAAATTGTTATTTCGACTAAGACACTAAGGTTCTTTAAACATATCGGAATTTCAAAGGGAAAAAGATGTCCAGCCTTTACAGATTTATAAGATTGTATACGTGTATGAACAAGGTAATTGCAATGTTTCTATATTTTTTCACTTACTGCGTTATAATGCCCTTAATTCCTATTCATTCTCCCGCAAATTTGCCAAATTTACAATTATTTGCCAAAAATGGTGTAAAATTAATAAAATGATATATATACCGAAACGTTCACATTCACCCAGATGGGTGCACACCTTTATTTTCGCTAAGGGTCATTTCACACTTTAAACTTCGCGTAAATTAACTTACTGTTTGATTGATTATTATTCCTCTTCTTTAAATAAAGAAAAGCATTCATCATCATCATTATTCAATGAACGCCAAGACGACCCAACTACTGCTACTCGCATCCACTCCAAAACGGGATGGATGCGAAGAAAGGCATTATTATTATCTACTAATGTTGATATTGGCGTGTTAGTAAAAATGATTACTCTCTTAGTTATTTACTTATTCTTAAGGTAGTAGCGATCGGGGAGGTACATCTCGCTAACATGATACCATCGTAAAGGGACAGCTAAGTTGCCTCGGTTCGAAAGTGAGTCGCCGGTAACCCCTTGGAAGGTGGGAATAAGGAAAAAATGTAACGCTTTTAAATTATACTGTGTAAATATGTTTATGCGTCGGTAGTAAAAGACCTCGCTGCTCCTTTCTCCTTCTATACTATAAAAATATCCATCGACTCTGTCAATACCTTTAATGAGAATCCCTGCAAAATGTTAACAGATTAAAAAACAAAACAAACGCATTCCTTAAAGTTATTAACAAGCCAACCGCTGCGACATTCCATCGAACACAGTCCGTTCTTGATAATCTTGGGTCCTTCGTGCGCTCTTGCGGTGCAAAGGGTCGGGTCGATTTGCAATTTTATAGTGCCTTTATTATAAAATGGCAAATGGAACAAAAAATAAACAAATGAATTGTGTGTGAGTACTCGTGTACACGTACACAATTTTATTTGTTAGAAGTTATACTTCTTTGGCGTAATAAGAGAAAAAATAAATGTTGATTATGCTAACTTTATGGTGTCGGTTTTTTATAATGGTGAACGAGTATCGTTATAATTCGATCCTATATTTTTTCCTACCACGCCAAAGAAGTATAACTTCAAAAATATGTGCGTCGCCAGCGCCATTTCTGTTTAGCACTAGGTGCATCTCTCATATTCACCATGCGATTTACCCAGGGTATGTACACTGGATCAAGCGCATACCTACTGCGAAATTGAATAATTGTTTTTATATCAAAAATGAATTTTAACACTGCGCTAAGATGCAGCTTATTCTGTTGTGGAGTTTGCTGTTCCGTTGCTTCGGCAGATCATGCACCGTCTGCGTGCTTGCGTCTGTCCATTTTTCTCGTATCACCAGTTGTTAATTGAATAGGTTGGGTGGAAATTATGTCGTATAGGAAATGGTATATAAAAGAAAAAGAAGAATACAGCAAAGTAGAAAAGCGTGCACAAGCAAGGAATTTAAAAACTGATAAATTAAACAAACAAAAAATACAATTGAAAATTTTTTCGCGGCGCAAAAGGAGGTGATTTGAAATTATTTCCAAATTTGATAATTTAATTCAGTCTGGTGTACGTTACTGGAACAAACACGACTACACATATATATTTAATAGTTACACGAATCTTAAAGACATCAAAATTACACAGCATCATATTTGGCCTCCATATGAACTTCCCATGCATTTGTTTGAGATACCAATTTAAGACATATGTTTTATCGATATTCCTACTGATAAATCTAAGAAAAATAAAATAACTTCATGAGAGCTTAAGATAGCCAGCGAAAAGTTTATTGCTACAAAGTATAATAGTAAATACGTCCACACTTATACAGACGGTTCAAAATCTTTAGGTTATGGGGGATGCGTTTTTTATGATAGTATAGATAAAGTTAACTTTGAAATAAGCATTCTGGAAGCACTGGCTTATATCAGAAACACTACTTGCCATGGCAGATGCAACACAAACCGAGAGTACCTTGATCAGTATAAACTTTAGCTTTAATGATTTTGTAGGGTCTATTTAAAAAAGCTTCTATGAAAATGGGATAAATACTTCCAAAAAATGTCATAGAACTCTGGTATTTGGTATAGTACCTATGTTAACAAGCCACCCAAAGTACACTGGTTCTCGCATACGAAAATCAGCAAAAGAGATTTAACGCTCTGTTTTCGCAACCGTTCCAATCACATTCCACTGAATAATTTTCTTTTCCTAATGGGTAAAATGACCAACTGTTACTGTACAACATACAACCGACATGAAGACTTATATCATCTTTTTACAGAATGTAATAGAAACCAATTTCTCCGACAATAATTTATGACGGACACAAAATGTAATAAGGTCTAATTTTAAATTAGAATATAGTGACAGAGTCTTAAGTTTTGTAATCCATTCGTTATATATAAGGGATTTAGAGTTAAGTATCTAATCATTTATTCAGTAGATGTAAGGCTGACTTAATCCTATGGTGTATATACACTATATGATTAAAACCTTTAAATAAAGATATAAAAATACAATCTTTTGCATAAATATAATGTTTTGAAATCATTTTAAAAAGGAATACTTTAACCCGGGTAGTCAGCTTCGTGCTGCATACGAACAAACTAACAATGTTTGTTACTTGATCACTTGACACGGATGGTCCAGATTGAATTCCGACTCCGTCCACATTTAAAATTGGCTACCTTTACACTTTTATGGGTCTTTGACTAAGTTGAAACTTTTACTTGTTGTGAAACGTTAGGTATTCCTTTAAGTAAGAATTAGCACCGACCTCAAAAACTAGACACACACAATTCATCATTTTTAGTTGATCCTTGAAATAGGTTTAATTAAAAAAAAAATATATCTACATATGCGTAAGTACTTATTATAATACAACACCTGCTGTTGTTTCAACGGAAGCTATATGGCTACCCACACGGCGGACTGATGACATAGCCTAGATCACGGAAGCTGTAGGATGCAAGCAGATCGTGACCGTGAGTTGTAACGCTCATTACCCAATGAGCGTCACAAGTCTATTTCTAGCAATGGACGTCACATAACTGCTTAGGAAGCAATTCGTTCTATAGGCTTCGATTGCTAGTTTGCCCCATATTCTATGAAAAAATGAAAATGTTCAAAATAAAATTTCGAAGAGAAATATAAAAATTTTAGGTCAAAGTTTTTTAATGAACAATATACAAATTTCACGTAACCAGATATAAACGACAGGCAAAACACATGACATATATTCTCCGCCGAACCATTGGGGCGTATTGTTTGTTTGGCGTAAATTTAATGGTGAAATTTGCTTGAGACAGATGAAAATTTAAGCGATAGGAGATTTAAACATAGTTATGTTACCCTCACACATCCCAATAGAATCCCCTAAGGATTAATGCTTAGACAGGACCTTTTATGTTCACAGGCGTATTATGTTGCATGTGAACCACGAACGTCTTGACCTGACGAACAGAGTTACATTCAACATAACATTCATTCGACTAAGTCATAATAATTTTGAAACCAAATTTTTCGAATTGTATAATCAAGTTTAAATTTAAATAAATACTATAATTTTTAAGAAGCTAATTCTCTCTCCTGGAAACTTGACTGGGGGAGTTAAGTTAACTAGTTTTGTTACAAGAGTGTGAAGTATAATTCAAATGTTATATAACAGCATTAATAATAATTACCACTGTGAATAATCAGTAAAATATGCCACATAAGATTACCTTATGTGGCATATTTTACCTAATAGAGAGACGGATAATTCTTATGCACATCAGGACACGTTAGCGCACTACGCTTATAATATGTTGATTTCTATAAGAATCAAGCCCTCTGATACGCACATAAAACTCCTTCATATGTCATTGTCACTAAGAGCTTAGTACGTCTTTGTTAGAGTGATTTGAGCAAGATTTGAGTCATAAATCTATTAAGAACATAATATAACAATAGTGATTAAATTTCCAGGACTTTTTTACACTTCAAGTTTTGAAACTATGTATGTACATAATATGGTTATATACGCTAAATTATACAAACTTATAAGATTTTATAAAATCACAACTTATATTATTACTTGTAATTGGATCAGCGTACAATAATTGCTCAGAGACTACTGTAAGTATATACTTTTCTGATAGCAAACCAACAAAAGCAGCCTCAACCAGGGCTCCCAGGCCAACGCTCATGGCTGGCGGCTGATGAAAAACGTTCCGTCACCGGAGCTTCGTCAGCATGTACACAGCGACAAGTGTGTGCTCTCGTAGCAAGGAACTGCAGTAGCGTGGCCCCAAGCGCCTGAGGCTGCCCGTCACAATGATAGTCACGAAACTTTGGCACTATTTCAATCACGCAGAATAGTTGCGGAGCTGACAACACACCACCGAATAGGTGATTTGCAATTATACATTGAAACCTCATAGAGCAGCACAAAAGGCTGATAAGCAGATGACGAGTGTCATGGACTCATTTTATAAGTCTCATCCCCTCTCCAGGAGTGTCATATTGAGAATTATCAACTGAGTATCAATAGGCGTCATTAAGACTAAGTCTGAACCCAGGCTCAACCTGGAATGTATTCGAATCCAGGAGCAGTATGGTCATCCGTATTACTGTGTGCTCCACCCCTCTGGAAGGGAACACCCACACTGAACCTATTGACACTTAGATCGATGTAATCAATGAGGATCAATCTGATATACCGGAGGCCTTATGTCAGGGGTAGGGACCATATCCGCAGTTTGTTTCGCATCAAAAGATACACCCTCACCCTCCCGGATCCCTTTCCAAAGAAGAGCTGTCGCTTAGATATTTTCAGTTAAAACTTGCCGTAGGTACAGCAAGGTACCAATTAGTGAAACCCACTGATCTTTGGAGACCAATTCTTTAGTAAGCGAGTGGGTAATCTCATACCCCCGCAAGGGGGCAGAGGGGGCCGTATCAGGACTGTGGTCCTCTGCCGGCGCAGCGGGATCTCACTCCATTAATTTTGAGCGGTCGTTGGGGTGACCTGTACAGGTCTCATTAGGGAGGCGGTTGCCAATGGGGCCTGGGCGCACGTCCTCACAGCGGGGTCGTCCTGGGCGGTCTGAGGGTGAGATCGCCGGTAATCCCGGCGAAGGCCCAGCGAGTGGCAGCCAGCGACCAAGGACGGGATGCCCGATGATTAGGCGCGCGCGTGTGCCCACGGCTTTTTATAGAGAAGGAAAAGGGGAAGAAAGCTATTCCCGTACCGTATTTACGTCATAGGAACCCCACCACGGGGACTTGGATAAAAAGGAGCAAGAGGGTATAGGATTCAGTATGGGAGACAGGATGCGTAGCTGTAAAGCAAGAGTAATGAAAGCATGATTGGGTATGAAAAGTGAAAGCATGAATGGTGAAAGCGTAAGCGTTAGTAAGCGTGTGAGCTAGGAGGCGTGATGATGAGTTCTTAGAGGGGGGGAAGCGATGATTGGTGAATGAAAAAAGCAGCATAAAAGCAGTGTGAAAAGCAAGGTGAAAGGTGGGAAATTACAAGAAACAAAGCAATACTAAAACTAAAACTGACCGCAGGCGTCCTTCCTCCTGTAGGCGCCCGCGACGATCCATCGTCCAGCACATCAGAAAGGCTGCGCCTGTGATAGGGGGCGAGATGACGGAGCGAGGTCTGGGCGGAAGCGTCCGCCTTGGCGAACAGGCGTGAGGTCAGGCCGGCTATATGCCTGTCGAGGTCCTCACTTGAAGGTCCCGAGAAATGGTGGGATTCCTCACGAAGCGGGGGGCGTCGACTATGCGGCGCAGGTCCCTGGATTGGACCGCGCGCAGTCGACGTTTGTGGTAGGGCACCAGTAGACGCTGGAGCCGCATACGTCATGTGGGAGCGGATGTAAACCTTGTATATTAAGAATTTTACCTTAAGCGGAAGGAACCTCGACAGCGCCGGCTGCAGCTGTCGAAGCGCTGCGGAGGGGGGCCCATTGTTATGCCGGCGTCTACGCAGACGCCCAGATACTTCGCTTGGTAGGCCCAGGGGATGGGCTCGCCACCGAGCGTCAGTGGTTGTGGGAGGCTCCAGTCGGGAAGTATGTTCAGGATCCTCTGGATCTTGGCAGCTGCGTGTTGGTGGTTTAACGACTTGGCAAGGTACGCCGTGTCGTCGGCGTACAGTGCGGCCATGACTCCCTCGCTACTGGGTATGTCGTCGACGTATCTGTTAAACAGAGCTGGGGAGAGGCAGCTACCCTGGGGCAATCCGGCCCCGATAGGGCATGTGAGCGAGCGAGCATCCTCCACTCTGACGTAGAAGGTCCGGCGGCTTAAAAACGACCGCACTATGGTGACTAGAGGACGGGGAACCTGTGAAGCGATTAGATATACGTCACGCTCGCGGAGGACGTGACGCAGGATGTTGTGCTTCCCGCGGAGGCCCCGGGCGTTCCAATTAAGGAGTGTCAGGTTTGCCATTGAGCATGCAATACTAGTTGCGATGCGCAGCTGATGAGGGCCTCGGTGATGGAGCCGCCTGTGCGGATGGTTTGAATGAAGCGGCTTGCCATGTCCATTAAGGCGGCCTGTAATGAAAGGGGTGGCGACGCTGCAACGCCGGTCCGGCGCTGAGCCGCCCTAGTGGGGATGCGAGCGGTCCCGGGTGCCATCTGGGAGGGCGCCTCTTGCTTCTTGCCGGTCACGGTTGGCGCAGGTCGTTGGTGGCTGGTGGCTATTGCATCGGTGTTGGTATTGGGGTCTCCTTTCTTACCCCTGCCCCTACCGCGTCTCGACTTACCTTTATTCGCTGATGGTAGGGCGGACGCCGTGCAAGGAGTAGGGCCGTTCGCCGGCGCCATGAGATGCGGTTCGTGAGGTGGAGGAGGCACTTGGGCATCGGCTATTGTAGTCGAAGCCCCTGCGCCTAGTGTCGGTGCGATAGTAGCGGCCGTCGGTCCAGCACGCTTGTTACGGGTCTCGCGGTTAAAGGCCGGACAGTTCCTGCTGTTGGCAGGGTGGGCTCCGCCGCAGTTGACGCAGGTGGCAGGGGTATCCTTTGGGCGAGGGCAGTCCTAAGCCGCATGCTCTTCGCCACAACGTACGCTATTTTACGGTTACAATTATGACATGAGTGCCGAAATTTCTGGCACCTATGGCACTGAGCCGGGCCACGGAGGCTGCGCGAGGCTTCCACCACGATCCCTTCCATGCCCAACAGGCTGTTGATGGCATAAATGTCGGGGATCGTAGTCGCCGTCCTTTTGATGTATGCCAGGTGAATGCACCCCGGTCTCCCCTGGCGGGCTCGTATAGGCCGGACGTACTCGGGCTCGAAGCCGATGTCGATAAGGGCGTCGGTTATCTCTTCCGCGGTTGTGTCCGCAGGGAGGCCTCTGATTGCAACTTTGACGCCCCTGTCCGCCGGGAGCCAGTAGGAAAACCACGAGATTCCCTCATCACGTTCTAGATCGGAGAGGTATCTCTGCGTGATACGGTACTCGCTCTCGTCCCTCGGCGTGAAGCGTATACCCTGCTCGTAAGGGCGGCCGCTGCTATTGTGTCCGAGCCGGTCTCGGATCGGTGGGAAATGGCGCGTCCAATTTGGTAAGCGCTCGACGATGAGTGGAGGGTACCTCGAAATATTTTGCGGCGGCATCGCCCCACTCGGGCCGGGCGCGCTGATTGGCCGCTGCTGCGGCTCTGACATCGATGGTGGGGGTGTTGCCGCCGCCACGCTTGCGTATGTATTCGATGACTTCTTCACCGGGGGCGAACGAGCGTCAGTTCGTGCGGCCGGTGATGGAGAACGTGCCCGCTTTTTCAGGGGCTTTAGCCGCTTACCAGCGTCGGCGGTGAACTCGCCCTCTGCATCAATGATGCCGAGCGACTGCTGGTAGCCGACCATGGTGCGCAGGAACTCCGGAGCATGTAGGTACTCCTTATTTTTGATGATAAAGTCGGCCCAATCCAACTCTTTGTGAGGCGGTCGCACGGACTCGGCCTCGCGCCCGGGTGGCGCCGGGGCACATACAGGCAAGTGGACATCAGTGTCCATCGCGCTGCATGCCGGCGTCGCCTCGGTGCATGGCGTGTGCGGTACACTCACGGCGGGGCTGGTGCGGGGCTTACACACCTGGCTGGTGTGCATCTGGAGTTTTGCGGTGGCACTCGGGTTCTTAGCGGTGGAAGATGGGGTTCCGCTCTTGATCCTCGGGTCTCTCGGGAGCGAGCGGGTGGATGAAGTTGACGAGGTTGAGGCGGTCCTGATGCGGGCGGGGGGCTCGTGGTCGGTAGGCTGCGACATCTTATTGTAGGGAGCACTTACTCATACCGAGTTGGGTGTTGTCCTCCGCGATCCGGCACGTTCGGCGTTCACGTCCTGAAAAGGACGCTATCCTGAAAAGGACAGCTATAGCGTGCTGGAACGGATCCGTACGGTAGTGCAAGTGAGATGAAAACTGAAGGCACTGGATTTCACTATTTTTCTTTCTTCACTCACAGAGCTGGCCGATCCTTCTTTAGTAAGGGGTAGTGCTATACTGTATTATAGTTGTATGAAACCAGCACGACCGGGGAGCAGACCACTTGCTCACATTATATCGCCGTGATGTGACCGTGTGAACTATTCCTTCAGGTACATTTTTCGATAAGATATTCTGGGCTTAACATTTTTTGTCAACCCAAACGTAATACAGTACGTTTTGGGCCGCTCATTGGTATCGCGTTATATTTTAAAATCTCGTCAATATTTTAATGATGTTCTTGAATTAAGCGCTATATCAAGCTGTTAAAATATTTAAGAATGCTACAGATATGCCATATCATTTACCACATTAGGATTAAGAATACGAAATCAGATTTTATTTTAATAATTTGTTATGTACAAATAAACAACTACACCTCGGACATGAAATGTGGACGACACTTTAAATTGATAAGTGGGAGTTCTCAGACGAGACATGATACTAGTGCATTTTAAAATGTCCAGAAGCAAGAGTAAGTCTATTAACCAAAAATCATGTACCTTTTTTCAAACCCTGTACATCTGTAAGAACCAATTCCTGTTTTTATATTACACATCTAGGTGGCGCTTTCCATAATTGAATCGCGCTATCGGTATTCCAACCGTAGAACGTAACCCCAGGCGGAACATTTTGTTGGTTGTCAAAAATCTTTGTTGTAAAGGACCCTCATATGGTTTATCCGTAAGGCAATTTTTGTCATGCCCTGTGCGCTAATGTCGCACGAGGGCTTGCATATGTACCATATCAAGACAGAAACTAGGTTTCATTTATTACCTTCTGGATAATAGCTTCCTCCGCTTGCCACATGTAAAAGTTAATACTTACTACACAGTCAGTAGTGACATTATGTGTTGACCTCACCATGCTGACGGAAGTGTCCAGTTTCCCACCGTAGTTCAAGCCTTGTCATGGAGGTGGGCAAGGGCAGGAGGAGAAGGCGCTATTTATAGCCCTCTTATAAGAAGAGGGGACAAGAGAGCAACACACTGACTATAAGTCCAGGTGCCTTCAAGATTTGTTGTTCCGGGGCACCTTACCAGAGGCGGCATGGCGGCGGATGGCACTCGCGGTGTTTTCTGAATAATGTGAAGCGAACGTTGCTCTCCACTGGACCCCCATCCAGGGCCGGTTATATTATTTCACTATTAGTCAGTCTGTATCGTCATTATGGGCTAGCTACACACACTAAACAATGCCTATGTTTAGTGTGTAGTAATTTACAAGACATATATCCGGTCACGCCTCACTTACGCCGCCCCCGCATGGTACGCGCTAATCTCCCAGGTCCAGCGGAAACGCCAGCAAGCCCAG
>JAFELO010001785.1:62654-87450 GCA_017140195.1 Eumaeus atala
GGGGGGGGGGGAGTTAGCTATGTAGGAGCGATAGAGGTATATTTTTGTGGAAAATGTATCAAATCATTTGCACAAGTGTATCATGTACCATTCTTGAGAAGGTTGTTAAGCCCCTTAATAACACCATGTTCAATATTCAAGTGTGCTCCTTCCAGCAATCCATCCGGGCGCAGATCATAAACCTCGATCCTCCCAATCTTGGTTAAAACGAACGTTCCAGAGTAGATCAGAGTGAAGACTACCCTTAATTTTGTCCCTTACTGCACTGAATTATGATTTATGGTAAGTTTCAGAGAATAGAGCTAGTTCTAAACGCCATGATAATTTGGTGTCCCAAAACGGTCCATAATGTTGGCGGTGAAGCATTTCCCCTTGGTAAGAGTGCGTGCTTGAATTGATAAATGGCCTTAACAATGGAGACCACTGAGCTTTTATATTTTAAATGGTTCTATGTTTTTGAATTGAAATAACACACAATATTTATATGTTGTTCACAAAAAAAAAGAAACCGTATTACAATATTTATGGCAAGACTAGGTATATATTTTCAAGAATGTTGAGTAAATTTTGGCTTTTTCTTGGGATGGAAATGAAAATTATAATAAATTAAGGAAAAAAGATCCTTGTGAAAACGAGATCATAAGTTTTGAATTAATTCAATCAATTTAGAAAAAAAATTAAATCAATCAATTTAGAAAAAAAATTCTAAGTACCGATTTCAAACTAGAATAGTTAGTACATAGTAAATCTGGCGGTAAATTATTTATTAACTTAGCAATTTATTTTTTAACTTTCAGAGTGCCTACATCCGTAAACTATGGGATAAAAACGGTTTGTCGCAACCTCAGGTAGGTACTTAAGAGTATGAGTCCTAGAGAAAAAACACAAATAACAAAATTATAAATATAATTAAGAAATTCAACTTTTGCATTTACTATGTTTTTATGAGATTATGAAAATGAAAAACTTGTAAAGCTTTTCCGTCTACAATTTTTTCTACGTATCTTTTTTCATTACGGCAAGCAGTTTTCCCAGAAATCATGATAAACCATTTTCATCCTTTAAATTGTCGCCTATCCCGTAATGATCGAATGTAAATTATTGCTCTTCTTGTTTTAGTCATTTATAAATCTTAATTTTATTATAGGTTTCATCCTATTCTATTTTTTTTTTAATTTTTACCGTTTTAAGTTGGTAAAAAATAGCTGCCTATATAGATTTGTGATGTAGTCACTTTTGTGTTGGTTATGTATTAATTCTTCAACTAAGAAACTAAATGAATCGAGTAACCTTTAGACAACAGATAAATAAAGTTTGCAAATTGTACAATATAAATATATCACAGCACAGGAGATTCTGTTTTTAACCATAATTATTGCATTTTCATTGGTGCGACTTGTCAAAATGTGTTTAAAATTATTTTGAGGTCGTGCTATATTGTGGCGTAGCTAATTAAATATTGTAGTAATGAAAGTTTTTGTAAATCCAATTTCTCCGCTAAGTGTGAGAGTGGAAGACTTTGTTATTGAGCTACCAGATTAACCCTCCTATATACAGAAAGAGTAAAAATAAAATAGTTTTTTTTAAACCTCTTCTGGTTTATGGACTCATTTGCATAGAATAATAGACTAGTTGGATATATGTGCATGCACTATGGCATGTCGTCATTGATAGTTTAACTTTACAATGCTAACACGCGAGTATATCCAACATTGGTTAAATTATGGCTTAATCGTTACTTTGATGAAAATATCACCTTGCGTCAATTCTTGGATCTAAACGAATTATAATATAAAAGTTTAATACCAACTATAAAAGAAAATGTACAAACAATTATATCTGCAAAACATCACAGTATTTTATTCGACGTTTAACATTTTGGACAACAATTAATTATGTACCTTTCTCAGACCTTTGTAATTAATGTATTTATTCTATAATCAGGACTATGAGAAAACAATGAAGAACCGTGGAATTATTTAGGCTTTAGCTACGCCACTAGATTTGCCTTCTAGTGTTATTCGACTCTACTTCACAACTATTATGACTGTATTTAAAATCACAAGAAATATGTGTATCACCTTTATTATAGTAACAGCTTTATATGAATAATTTGGGTGCTAATTATTTAACATCATATATACACTTATAATAAATTTTATTATGGTGGTTACTACATAATACTTATTTAAAGCAATGCGCAAAGCAAACCTGAAATATTGTCACCTAAGCTATCTTGTCTTTTAAAATAAAGCTACAAATGCTATGGCGGTCTTGAAATCTGCTAAGACTTTACTTTGATTAATATAAATGTCATAATAAATAATCAAAACATCCTGCAAAAAGCATTCTTTGCTAAGGCTAGGCTAGGTTCGTAAAATAACCCTAGAAGAGTTAAGAATATTCTGCGCAATATAATCGAGTATAATATATACTATTTAGACGAATATTTGCGTATGCAAATAGTTATCGCGCATTATTCGAAGGCGTAGAGATTACATGAAGGTGATTGAAGATTTGCGAGAAAATGTATTTTTATTCTAGTTTCTTAAATATAAAAATAATAATATTCGCCATATTACTTATTTACATAAACTGTTTTCAAGTCAATTAATTGATGCGCAATCAAAATCTTGTGACATAATCTGGCAGCGCCATCCTGCGATAGTTATTAAACAAGTTTTAGCTTGTTTTGTCATTCAATTTTCTTGACACTTGCTTGTGTATAAAAATAATAATGATTTATTATCTATAGTGTTAAGGCCCTAGGTTTGTTAAAAATACTATTCAGTGTTGAATTTATTGTAAGTTCGCTCCGTACATTTGTCCAAGAAAGACGGCTAAAATTCACAGTCACTTAGCGTTATCATTTGAGCGATATATTATGAGATGAATTATAAATTACTAATAATTTTATGAATAAATAGATATATGGAAATAGTTTATAATTATAGCGTAAAATCAAGAAACACTTATGTTAATACAATTACCATTATTTTTTAGATTTATTTCAATAATATCCCTTACTATGTAACGACTTGTCATAGTATTTACCAAACGCTAAGGGACTGTAAAAACGTAAAGCTTCCACCTCGATATTACTGCAATTTTATTGCTTTACTCTATGTATATGTCCTCAATGGGATATGCCGTTTCTATGAACTTTTGATAGAACCTTTGGAACGCTCTCCTGAAACAAAAACATATTTTAGCGAAGAATACAATTACATAAATAATAAATATAGAGGCTATTGCAGTTTAACATTGAAAACCGTCCAAGCGCGAGCCAGAACCGAATGCCAAGGGTTCCGTACTAACGGAGGTACGAGCATTGTAACTTGTAATATGTATTCGTTGACAAACTTATATTTGCAGTTGCCTACACTCGTTTTGTAGGAATTGAACTACACACATGAGTTTCTTGAAAGATTATTAATGTTCAGCATCAGTTAATTTTCATAGAATACGACATGCATGGGTATAAATGGAATTCTGTATTTGTATCATTATTTCTCTTTGTATGATGGAAAAAAAAGGAAAGTCATCAGAATGTCTTTGCTTTTATATTCAAGTTTTATTCTACTCACCTAGGCGCAATTTTCTTTTGAGCTTCTGTTAACTTATCATTGACTTTTGTGGACTTTGAAAAGAGAAAAGTTTGTGTTCTTACCCTACTGCCTCTGCCACGGGTCTCGTTGATTCTTGTCCCCGAAATACGTGGCAGGCGAATCGTTGCAACGTCGGATGTTTTGTGATAAAGCCCAAGTACCGGTGATCTCGAGGGTGAAAAGCGCAAAACGAGACGTTTTTTAATGAGTAGAAGTAATCGATGCAGGGTCCAGAACGAATTCTCTGTAAACGATAAAATACAATAAATATAACAACAACAACAACACACCTTCACGCCAGTTCCTCATAATTAAGAAGAAAAATAACGGAAAGATGTATCATCCCTATGAAGTAAATAGATTATAATTTTATTAAATATTTTAATTATTAATAGGTAAGTATTGAATTATACAGTCATTGAATCGGCGATAAACGAAGGCACTGTCGTGTTTCAAATGGCTTTGCTTGGCTAAAGTTGTCCAAATCAAAAAGGGCGACTTGTATGCTATAAAAACCGGCCAAGTCCGAGTATTGATACAACTTTCTATAAAAAACGCAAAAAAAAAAATTGTTACATGGGAGCCCACTTAAGTAACGAATCTATTGTGCTCTTAGTATTTGACTTTATTGCGACAGCCGCAGTACATCATCTGCGACAATTACAACCGCGCGGTCCTCACGGCTCATGAGATACAGTCCGGCGAAAGACAGACGGCCCTAGAAGTCTTGGTAAAAGGCAAAGTTTCTATTTCATAATATGATGATTTTTCGATGGAGAGCACATTCCTATTATCCTTCCATCCATATACTTCCATCTTCTCCACAAACTTTAGTGCCCAAGGGGTTGCGGATTCTATTTGATGACTTTTTTTTCTTTTTAATCGGACTGTGGAAACGAAGAGAAGCCCCATTCGTCTTCATCGGATTGCTATGAGTGGTCGTCTGGCGACGAGTACATTTCAAGTAATGTGATAGTTTTCAATATACGAAAATTAATTTATATTAAAGTGATACTTGATCCGGTTTCTCCGCTATATAAAGTTGTAATGTGCCGTCAAATTATGTCACAATAACTAATATGCAGTAGAAATCGATATTATGGAGCATCATGTCCCCATATAACATGACACTGACCGTGAAACAACCTTTAATTCATATATAAACATTAGCTGATTGAACTTTGTATGTAGGTAAAGGACACTTGGTCAGAAATTGTACGTCGATATTTAATTGTAATCGACGATATCATTCATTAAGCTTTACTTGGGACAAGTAAATGAAGGCAATGTATCTGAATGACAAAAGTGCGGATGTGTGTTGGCATCGGTAGTCGTCGAAAGACCCAGACTGCTCGCTTGTTTCCCTATACCATAAAAAAACTGTACTCTCTAATGTTATTTGTGTTATAGTATCCAAAAATATCAGAGTAACCGCTCAGGTAACAGGTATCGTGTTAGCTAGCAAGTCGATACTTAACTCTTGATTACTATACAATTTCTGTATATTAATAATTACACAGAACCTATGAAACTGAATTTTGTATTACATTTTGTAACACTTAGTGCCATACTGAATAGGACAGGCTGCAAGACAGAATTGGGCCGGCACGATGAAATTAGCATTTGAATTTGAATTTTTATGCATTTTTCTTTTCGAATTTGCACCTCTCGCTCATCTGATACCACCGTAAAGTGACACCTACGGAGTTGCATTTCGTGCGGTTTGTGAATAGCCGGTGGCCCACTAGGGAGGGGACCTGGGGAGGGGGAAAAGAGGGAGAGTACCTTCACGCCTGTTATTCCCGAAGAGGTAGGCAGAGGCGTGCTGGTACATCCACAACTCGTAAGTCCAGTAGATATACTAGAACACCCACAATTAGCCAAGATACTGAGGCCCATGATGTCATAGTTGGCAAGCCTATGGCCACTTCGGGCACATTAGTTTCCATATAAATCTGGGAACATGCTCATAGACTCTAAAAAGTTCGCAGGAGGTGTGGCAATTATTTATCATAAAAGTGCCTGTAGTAGTAGCGGTATACAATAAACTCAAGTAGTTCGACTTACATCAGGTTTTGATCGGTCCACCATTCGAAGGCCCTGATCGGAGACTTCTAATATACAAGCCTGAGCTCCGGGGTCTCCACTATGGTCGCCAACAATTTTCTTTACTGCTTGACAAACCACACCCGTGCCTTTATGGGCTAATGTTTCTACAGAACCCATATATCTACGAACAATTACATTGCTTATGTCATTTTTTACCATCAAATAAGTATTTAATTTATTAACCTTGTTCCTATTTAAAAAATAAAAGGACTTTAATAGAAAAAAATTGGACTGTACCACACGACTGAAGTAGAACTTAATGTTACCGTAACTTTATTCATGCACTGGCTATGAGAGGAAGAGAGACAGTCAATTTGCGCGCTTCTCTCTTGCCCCTAAAGTAGTATAAGAAACGTAACGTTTCTATCTTCAACACTTTAATCTTCATCTCAACTTCTGTTGGCCTAGTTTCCGTAACTTCCTCGTAACGCACATGTAAATAACTTATACTTCGGTAAACAATTTCTTGTGAACGTTGAATATATGACACTTACCCTAACAAGTATCGCTCTCTCTTTACTTTGGCATTAGCTGGATCAAAGTCATTATAATCCATGTCCACTGCATAAGCTGATGGGAAGATACCTTGCTGTCCTGTCCGAAGGTTTACACCTGAAATAGCTTAATCGGTTTAATAGTAAACTATTAAAAAAACTTAGTAATTTCATTGTTTCCGGCTAATCTATCTCGTGTTATTTCCATTCTAATTTATGTCATGTCAGATGAAGTAACAAGTATCTACTTATAAATAAAGTGTACGTAACAACTTTATCTACGTAAAGTAAGTATCTGACTTTGGATGCTGACTTACATTTTAAACTAAACATATTTTGTTATTCTATTATACATATATTTGGGAGAGGTAGACAGGTATCATGTTGCATTGCAGCCAAATTGGACCGGTATGACCAGTACCTACCCTCTCGCTAACATGATGTTGCCGCAAGGTTGCACTTGTGCCCCCACCATGGTTCAAGCCTTGTCGTGGTGGTGGGGCTTAGTAGCCTGGGGTTAACACAGGCAAAGTCAATTGAACCGAGGGGGATCTTTGCATCCCTCTTATAGGAAGAGGGGGCTTAAAGATCAGGAGGAGGAATAGCTCCCGGTACCCCTCTTATGGGTAGAGGGGACCTAAGAGCAACAGGAAGAGGACCTTTGGCGCACGGGACAAGGGGCGAGGATGGAAACCTCACCCCATTGCACTGTCCTAAAGTCGGTGGGGTTGTCATGTAGTGCTGGGTAATTCGGCTACAACGCACCATGGTTCTACCTTAAGATAAAAAGGGAGTGGTAATGTTACCAGCAAAGCACATCTGCATAATAGTCCCAGGGTAGGAGGTAACCTGTAGTCACTAAAAGGCTCTTACTGTTCGAGTATATACCACCTAATACAATATACGATTTTAAAAAGTATACTGCAAAGAATTACGATATATATTTAACTTTTGCTGTCCTATAAACCCACACTGCAAAGAACATAATGAATCTCAAATATTCTGACGTGATAACGTCTTGTAAATAAATAACGTTAACTAGCGAACAATAGAAACATATAAGTAATAGTAATGGTCCAAATGGGCGGAGCTCGTGAGTAAGAGAGCGTAAGGAGCCGTCTTTTCACCCCACTGAACGATGCGCTCACAGATATAGATACTTAAATAAGATCAAAATAATAAATTGGAGGACCATAATGTAAAATTATATCGTTCGTAATGTCACTTACAAACAACTTGTTGTTTTACTTAATTTCCCTTCCAAGCATTATACCTACCTTCACACCACAAATCTTCAGCCTCTTTCTGAACATAAATAGGGTCACCAATTTCCACTTCGATTTCATCATGATGCCTAGGGTTGAACTTGTGTAGTCCTCTGTGCGTCGCTTCCAGCATTTCCAATTGACTATGTGGTACAGTGGTAATGTTACCAGCGAAGTTGATTCCACTAATACTGCAACTTGACGATGGTGATACTGCGGACCAGGCCATGTATTGTCAATTATAACAATTTAAACGAAGGTGGAAGGAGGGTGATACAAACAAGGATTATGCGGATTTATATTGACGTCGGTAGTCGCCTAAAGGCTCCGATTTCTCCTATGTCCACTTATACTATAATGAAACAACACATCTTAATGCCAATTCCCTGGCAGAGCGTACTGTGAGGCAAATATCACATTTTTAGGTCCTTTGTCGCATGAAGCAAGGGGCAAGGTAAGGGACCCTCACCGTCACCAAAGTTGGTGGAGTTGGATTGTGGTGCGGGACAAACCCTCTATAGAGGCGTGGCACTGATTAGCTATCGAGGTGCCTAGATGATGCATAGGAAGATTACTCCGTGAGAGTCTAAACAGTTATTCACCAAGTGATAATAAAAAAGTAGAAAAAATACAAATAGAATATAGAAAACAAGTAAAAAAAAAGCATCACCTAAATATTATGTTCTGTTAAGACATGGTTATGTTAGAATACGTAAACCGCTAACATGAATACATTAAATCTACAAAAACCTCTATTTAAATAACAGGAAAAGAAAATAGTATTATTATTTTTCAAGTATCATTAAGTTTTGTCATTTATATATGATAGTCATAACCAAATTTTAAATCTTCACAAAATGTAGAGAGTTATACGAGGAAATCCCACTGAAACGAACTATCGATCATGTTAAAAATTGTGCTCTAAAGTATTTTTTTTAAACTTGTTTTGAACTTTCAACTCGTCCACAATGTCACCTCGCCTGTCACCCCTGTGTCAATTGTTATATACTTCTGACACAACGATAATGTTACTGTTAACTTATGAGGGACTATCTTATTTTTAGAATTGGATAGACAAAATTGAATTACCATTCACTGCGGATAAAACATCATAAAGTCATTTGTGTATGTATAATAATTGATATCTATGCCTTTGTTTTTATGTTTGCAGCTTAGATCTGATATTATGTATGCATGCATGGTTTTGCTTATAGTCTTTACTATTGTCCGCGAAACCTCAAAGTAAAGTATAACACAATGATCTAGTTATGTCAAGAAAAGAAGTAGTCAGTATACAATTACTAGCTAAACCAATTTCACATTACTGTGGCTATTATAATAGTTTTTTTAATTCAAAATAAAAAAAAGTCTTGGATTTTTTATTGTAAAGAAAATCTCAATTTATACAACTTTTATTCCTATAACTTTATTTCTAAAACATAAAAAAATAAATTATAACCAACAATTAAAAAAACTATGTAACAAAATTGTCATAGTAATTAAATATTTTCTTGCACAAAAAATACCTCACGGCATATTGACATACTTATTAATAACTTTACTAAATTAAGAACACCCTGAATGGATGCTAAACAAAATAAGTTTTCTATTATTGTTTACTAGTAATTATAAAGTGGTTGTTATTAATCACTTTTACACGCAAACAGCATATTCGTAATAAGCTGGGAATGTAATAAATACCATATGAAGAGGAAGCAATACAAATATGAAAGTATTGCATAATGGTGCATTCGGTTCGCCCTTCCTATTATTCCTAGCTTCCTATCTTCCGAATAGGCATGCACATTTGTTAATGTTGTTGTTTGTAATTTCTAATTATTAATTTATTGCTTATTTTTATTCTCTTCCCATGTTTTAAATAATATCAGGTTTAGTTAAGGATAACATTAATCTAAACTATACTAATTATTCCATGATGCTACTTATAACATATAAAAAAGTGGATTTATAGATTATAGGAAAGTACCATTCTGTTGTAAAGGCGTAGGTGATAAGCTCTTCGGGCCTGTGTCGATGGGAGAGTGTGCTGTTGAGTGACCACTGTCGACATCGCCCAGGCTCTGCAGCCTCTCGGAGTCAGGACTGGAGTCTTCGTCAAGGAGGTAGCCGCACTTGAGGACGAGTAACGGCCGACCTTGGCATGCTGGCCTGATGAGGACACCGGTTAGCGATCCTAATTCATCTGCTAGAGAAGCTGGTTGACTTGTGCCAGTAGTTGCTATAAAATAAATAATTTAAGTAAATAGTTGCTGAAAAATAAGTCACTTGAGTAAATAACTGGTAAAAATAAAACCCTTATACAAAATGTGTGTTTACGCGTTACGTAAGCCTACCACAGTTGTAAGTGACATCCATAAAATAATCATTAAATGTTTGCCTGACCATGCCGTGACCAAACCGCGGTAAAATCCGTTAAAGTAGTTTTATTATAATGTAGTGTATTTTCTTGACAACAATTGTAACATGATAACAACAATTGCATCGTCAGGTCTTAAGTTTCTTGTTTCGTTATACTCGAGTATACAGCGAGCTTGTTGTATAGTGAGTTGTCACAACTCACTTTCTGATAGAGACTTTGTCATAGAGTTGAGAGTCATCGTAGTCAATTCGTGGCTAAGTAAACTATATTACTATTGTTCGATGTTCTTAGCTATATCCATCAAAATAACCGTTCGGAAATGTACTGAAGCAAATTCGAGTACTTTCTGTAGGAATGATATTAACTAAGTACGAATAGATCTCTTAGGAAAATACGCGTTTATTCCACAAATCATAAAGATTTCTTCTTTTCTTTATTTTATGGCTACCATACTATATATACAGATAATTCACAGTTGGGACAAAAATAACGCACAATTTTTAATGAACAAATTTTAATTGCGTAAAAATCAAAGAGAATCATTTATACTCACGTCTTATTGCCGGTCTGTCAGGTTCAGCATACATGATTGAGATTGAATCGACTCGTATTCCCTAATAACTATCTCTTTGTTAAAGAAATATTCTTTACAACGCGCACGTGACTCAAACGAGTACATAAGAAATCAATGCGTAGTTGTGTAATGACTTGGAATAACGAAACATTAAGCATTCCTTGCTGCAGGGTGTGAGTAGTAAAATGTGGACCCATGGAGCTAGTTACTTTAATTGGTGTACTGTAGATCAGCTTTATTTGTTTCAGTTCCTCACAGGTCTGGGCTAAGGATGGAACCGGTAGAAGTTCTTTTGATCTTTAATTAAACGATCGTAAATAATGATGCTCTTTACATGGTCGGACTGCTCTACTTGTTTGTCTTTTAATATGTATTTTATAGATATATTACATTTATAGTTCTTGAAATATCTTTTGAATGTGTAAAAATAAACTTGTGTGTGTTTGCGAAAAAAACCCCTTACCTTTCCTTAAATCATTTATTATAAAATTATAGTTATTCTTTTACGAGTGAAGTCTCCATAACAGAGGCGATTGAAAAAAATTGATGAAATGTTGGCCGTTAAAAAGTTAAAAAAAAAAATGTCTCGGTGACAAAATTTGCTCTAGTGATTAGTTTTGTACTCTTTTCACCCTTTGGTAGCACTTGTGCGTTGATTCCTAGGAACTGGAAAAAGCGGTTTCAGTAGAGGAATAAGAGAAACATTCATACGAAATAATGTGGTAATTTTACTGTTCAAAATACGTATACGGTTAACGTATACTCCCCTTATAGGTCCACTGCTGGACATGAGACTCTTTCAATGAACGCCAACCCGACCGATGTCGTGTTACTCGCATCCAACCCGGACAAGCTACTGCACGGAGACCGTCTTCCTTCCTGGTGAACGGTCGACCAACACTTCGTTTACCTAAACGCGACCTCCACTCCTGAACCTCACTGGCCCATATGACATCTGTTCTCCTGAGTGTGTGACCAGCCCATTGCCACTTCAGTGAGCACATTCGTCGCGTGATATCGGATACTTTAGTTCTCTGTCTTATAACTTCGTTACAAATCCTGCCGGACAGTGAAAAACCCAACATAGCACGTTCAATGGCCCGTAGAGCTACCGCAATCTTGCGGGCCAGTCCTAAAATAACAGGCCATATTTCGACCCGTAGGCCATCACGAGGAGAAGGCATTGGTTGAAGATTTTTGTATTCAAGCTCTACGGTACGGGGGGACTGTGAAGACGCGCAATGCTGCACAACGCAACTGAATCCTTCTATCGGCTTCCTGCACGAAGTGTGTTATGTGTACCTAATTTCAATAGTTGCCCGAGTTAGACATATTGGTCTATGACTTTGAGAATGGCACCATCGACGTTGACCGACCCAGGGAGAATGTTTTCGTTGAACATGACCTTCGTCTTGTCCAAGGCCAATACGTAGGGAGGATTCATTAAGGCTGTGCAACAATTAAAATGCAAGCTCTCCAACGATTCGGTCAACACAATCCGCGTAATGTATACTGTACTGTAATGTATACTAATTGTAAAAATTATGAACATATGAACATATGCTCAAACGTCAATAATATGAATAAAACATTTAAAAGATATGTACTTGGTTAGGAGTCCCGGGTGGTAACTGGATGCATGTGACTTATGGCCTGTGACGCTCTCGGGTGAGGCCCAGCAGTAGACGTCGAGGCCACGACGAAGAACATTAATAAAATAAATTTTATTGCGCGAATTACGCATGTAAATCTTATTGTTATGCTTCAGTCCAAATAATTGTTACGTGTTTCTCAGAACAATGAACAATTCAAGTGGGCTCTGACGATTATGATGGTTATACCGAAATACTTATTGCATGAAGCATTAAAGTAAGTGCGTTAGCAACATTTGTTAAAATTAATGAAGCACAAATGGTCTTAAGTATAGGAAAAAGTAATAAAATACGATACAACACACAAGTACGCGAGAATTTAATGTTTAGTATTGTTATGATCATATAATTAGCATATAATTCGCTATCATTCATTGCACAATTTCAATATATAATATTATATTAGTAGCTGTAATAATTCTTTGGAAATTAAATAAAGGCGAACGACATGGATGATGAAAATTATAAATGAGAAAGAGCTTCAAATTTTTTTTCCGGCATTACTCAATGTCGCCAAACAATTTTAGTCCATAGATACATATGTACGTAAAAAACATGCACGTGATGGGCAATTGAGGTTCGAACCTTGTAAGTGTTGCTTCCAAAGAACGTTTGAATAACTGACTACCGACGCTCATGAACATACCTATGCAGCAGGGCACTACCCCTTCCTAAAATTTATTTGCAAACTCTTGGCTATCATACTACTATATCACCCCTCTATTTATATAAAACTAATAGCATCCCGCTGTTTTACCCGCGTAACGTTCAAATTCCATATAGGAATCACCCCTCTATTTCATCACCGTACGGAATTGCTAAAAGTCTTTTCTTAGTGCTCGCCTACATCATCATGGACGGAACACTTTTACGTGGCTTTAAGTCACCAGGTGCAATAGTTTTGGCTGTGCGATGATGAATCAGTCAGTCAGGACATCCCCACCATGGTTCAAGCCTTGTCGTGGCGATGGCGCTCAGTAGCCTGGGGTGATCCAAGACACCTTGGGCGAATCCAATTTAACCAAGGAGGTGGCGGCTCTTAGTACGCCTCCAATAAGAATAGGTGACTAAAAAGCAGGAGGAGGTGCTGCTCTTTGTACCCCTCTTATTCAACAGAGCAAAAGGAGGCGGCGCTTTCGCACACGGGGCAAGGGGCGAGGATGGGAACCTCACCCCATTCCACTGTCTCAAAGTCGATGGGGTTGTCCTGTTGAGCGGGACAACATCATCTTGGAGGTGGCGTCGGTCCCTTCGAGGACTGACTTTCCGTCGAGGTGCCCTGATTATTTGTTGTTCCGGGGCACCTCACCAAAGACGGCCCTGGTGGCACTCGCGGTGGTCTTTGTGGGTATTCGGCACTATATAATGTCCCGCGAGTCCCATACACCACTGGACTCCACCCAGGGCTAGTGAAGGCGCGGAAATGTGTTTCCCGTGTCAAAATAAAAAGCCATCAGGAAATGTTATTATATACACATATATAAATATATAGAATACAAAATAAGAAAGCTATTAAATAATGTGCCACCGAGCCTAAAACAAGGAATTCAAAAAATGTAAAAAATAAACTTATAACGTTTTATATAACTGATAAAGAAAATATCCTAGCGTCACATTATTTCTATCTTATTATCCTAACATTATTAATTATATTAAGTTATATTATAATATACACATAACATAATATTTTTACTTCATTCATACTTACAAAATAAAATGCAAGTGTCTAATTTACAAATATAAAACTAAGTATTATTGCGAATTTAAGCGGAAAACCCCCTTTGCCTGTACAATGCACTACCGGTTCTTGTTGTGTTGTCGCTTACACAAACTGCACTCTTATCGCACGCGCTAACTTCACATTAATAATTCCTTTATTCCGAGCGTTGACGACGTATGTTATTATGGACTTTATTAGAAACATTAATTTGTACAAATCCATTTAACTTGATACCGTAGTCGTTAATTCCCTGAGTTGTTAAAAAATGACCTAAAATAAAAGAAATAAAAAAAATATATACATATAAATAATCTAGTTGCCATATTAAATGTGATAATTAGTTTCAATATTAAATTATTGTATAATAATAATCAATATAACATGAAACCATTTTAGTTGTGTGCAATAATCAGGAATGTAAATAGATTAGTACACAAAAATATTGACCACTTTTAGTTACATGTCTCAAAAGTAACAAAACGAACCCACATAGGATTATTGTATGGAGAACAAAGCGATGCTACATGAACACAGCTCTGTATACTTCTGTCCATCTGTTAAAAAAAATACTAAATTGTAATTTTTATTGTTCCCTATAATCACAAAACTTGGGAAGACGTGGGACAATATAATGCATATAAAGGGGAGACATGTTAATTTCTACTTATATACCAGGAAAAAAACCATTTCAAACTTATCTCTGTAGCTAATACAGAATGATCATCAGTGGATTTCATGCTAATGAGGGTTACTTAACATGAAACCCTTGGTATCTGAGTGCTGCACTTTGCTGGTTTTTATCCCAACATTTGCAAATATTCTTACTGCGGATTGACAGAAGAAGGCCGACAGCATACAATTGGTTTATTAACTATCACATAAAAAAACCGGGGCGAATTGAGTGCCATCAGAAATAATAACGACGCCTGTGATAAAATCTTAGTAGTAATTCGCCAATCAGAACACAGAAGAGAATATTTAAGTTAATTGAAAGTTTAAGTACCGTTAATTTTACCACTATATGTATCTAATAAACTCTCCAATCAAATGTTTAACGTTACACAGTTAACATATTTCACTTGTAATCTATAACAAATGCGGTTGTTCATCTTATGAAATACTTAAACTTAACAACTCTATTGTACTATCTACAGGAGCCAGACAGGTGACGCTTTGAATACATGTACCGAAAGCTTTAAGATTTGTTATAGAAATAGCAGAGTGTTGAAGGGAAAAAAATACAGGGCAATAAAAAATGAACAAATATCAAGAAAATCGCAAGGCTAAAGATTTTGCAAGAAGAAAAAATGTATTATCGCAAATCGCTAGCGTTCGTTTGGAACGATTGAAACAAACAAAGTACAAAAAGAATTCACTCACATTTGCGTGATTTTGGTATTTCTGGTAATTTTCGCCTTCTCCGTTCACCACTTGTTAAGTTTTGATGCCTGGGACTCCGTTGTAAGTCGGCCGTGTCCGTCTGGATAGGGGATATATCAGTCTGGCCTGTGCTACCTTCAATGTCCCCATCTTCTTCTGGCGTCTCACTCTTTGATGACGGGGATTCATCTTCCAGACCTACATTTGGCACTAAACTGTAATTATAATAAAGAGAAGTTACTAAATTTATGGAATGTTGTTACTTGTGTATTCAATGCTGTCAGTGTGGTGCTTACGAATAAAATGGAGTTGGTGCTTTAATGTGTTGCGGTAATTTGTCAAACACTCTCCGAAATTCTTCGAATTCGCTGTCCGCCATGTCGCTAAGCACTTGACTGTTGAATAGTATGCCGCGCACGCGTACCCTTCCTCATCACCATATCGACCAAGGGGCATTTCTCAATAGAATTAACCCTACGCATGCGCAAAGGCGAGACACCGGAAGAGGGTAGTGCGCAAGCGTTAAAACGTCACCCTATGCCTAAATTGTGATTAATTTCGTCCTTGCATGCAATGTGAATCAGCGGGAAGTCCTATAAATACCTTAAACGTTTCTTAATATAATTCATGAACGTGTATCAATCATTCTATCGATTTCGTAAATTCTCTAGCAATTTTACGTTTGCATATTTATAATATTATTAGAGTATAAATAATTCAGGCCTTCGTTTCTTTCAACCCCATTCAAGAATAGACGCAGTCGCCATTGGTGGATGTATCATGAATAAATTTACCTTGTACACTATTGGCCAGCTTTGCTATGGTAAAATTAACTTGTGCGCTGCGCTTATAGTTTTCCTAGCTGTTGTAAATTATTAGATCTTGTTTATTTTTATATTTTCTAGCATAGTGATAACCGTTAACCGTGCGGATGGTAATTGGCGTTGGTATTTTTTAAATGGCGCCTACTGAACTTATGATGCTCTATAATCATCATCATCATCATCATTATAAGCCCTTGTCGGTCCACTGCTGGACATAGGCATCTTGATTTCATGTTGTTCGCCTTAATTTAATTACTGCACGAGATCATCTTTCCACCCTCACATTCCACATCATATATATGAAAAAAAATCTACATTCTATTCTGCAGAAACTGCAAGGCAATGTGTAGGTACATAGTAATAAATCTCTTAGCAACATTTCGAAAGTCAGTGAAGGGTTTAGATCTTACTTACACACTCACGTATATTAGCCCTCTTATCAAAGGTCCAAGCGCCATTGCTAATGTTACATCTAAGCATTTCTTCATTTGTAGGATACACAATTTACCTACTTATTTTATTACACAATTTGGTTTAGAATTAAATATTTCATACCCTAGTCCAGGGATGAAAATGACTCGCCAGTCAGCCTGTTAATGTTTGCTAGACTATTATCTAGATGAAATTGGACATAGGACACTTTATAATGTAGTATGTATTGAAAAAGCTACTTTCTATCACGCGGAAACTACTAGTGTCACTCACGTCCTTGCACCCTGTCGAGCCCCGGGTCTGGATGGTATATCAAACATGGTTCCAAGCAACCCACCGCCCGCTCTAATAAACCCAGTATTCATCTACTGGTAAGTTGCGCAATCCCAGACTTAAGTATGTTAGGCAATTCTTATGTTATAATAATAGTTTATGACAGAGTTCTACTAAAGTATGTTGTGACATGTGGACAGACTGCTCGTATGCAAAGCTATTATTCATTAAGAAAAGTAAAGTGACATCTATCGTATTATGTCTTAACTCATTGCTACCAATAACATAATATGTATTGTACAGAATTGTACAATACGCTGCGCATAGATGGCACTTTGAAAAGCTCTTCCTTTTTTTCAGATCTCATTTAAAATCAGTACCAAAATGGTTTTGGCTTAGAATTAGACTTAATTAACTACGAGCATTTACATTGAGGTACCTTACAAGAAGGAAAGGTTAAGTTCCCTAAGAGATAATATTTATGATACTTTGGCGAGTGATATTTTTTGGCACGGAAATTTTATAATATAATAGTGGGCCTGGCCACGCGTTGCTGTTAAAATCAAATAAAATATAGAACATATTTTAAGTTATTTAAAATTTTAACATTAGTTAAACTACTGACCGATTTTGATGAAATTTGTCCCTTTTTGGACAATATGCATGACTTGAGATTTTAAATAAAAATTAACTGTCCACTTAGTTGAGCGTAGAAAACAATATTTCGCAAATCATAATAAAATGGAGCCTACGCACCTGAGTAGTGTAGTTTTTTTCTGTTACGAGAGTTTTCTGACCGGTACAAATAAAGATAAGAAAATCTCTTTATGATAGTATCTATAGATGACATAATAAGTAGAACATTATTCCTATATTTTGTGTATTTATAGATATGTTGGTCAATAAGTTGAGAGTACTTAGTTTTTAAACATGGCTGGCTGGCATAGTGATGCAATATTAATATATCTTTGGATTTTTTTTAATGTACTTGGCCCTCCGGTTCCAGGTGCAGTGAATTCAATCAGAAGGAAATAAGAGGTGTAGGAAGCAATTCCAATTTTCCTCCCTAGTCGCGGCAGGAGACAGTTCAATGCTGCAATGTCTTGTACATGCCAAGAAAAAGAGATGGCAACCACGTTAAGCCTAGCTGCTCTGCACCACGGAGAGGTAGATGGATTAGCAGATATGGACTATGCCCTATGATATTTACTTTGTTATTATAAGGAAATGAACCAAAGAATTGACCGATGTTCACTTGCTGTCAGTAATATTTATGACAAAATTGTTAAAAAGTGCGATAGTTTCCCACGACGTCCACGAGATCGCCATAGTAAACTACTAACGTAACACTACGTATATTATCAAGCACTACGTTTCGCTCAACTTGCCACACCCATAGGACGTGATGTTGGATTTGCTCACGTTCGTCACCTTCGGTCGAAGCATCACGGAGAGGTGACGGTACTAGTTTGAAACTCAAAAGTTTGCTTTTAAAGTTTCCGTGACCAGTTAGAAACTGAGAGGTACAATGATCAACTTCTAATCTGTATTTCGATATTGGTCTCGCATGCGTGTTATAAAACGCATAGTTATACAAATATTGTCCCTTGGTTGTATTCGACCAGCGGTCTTACCATTCCCATTCATTAAATAGTTTTATAATCTTCTGTCTGTTTCGAGGTCTCAAGGAGTTTGGACGAGAGAGGTATTTGGGTTATGACACATAGCGCCCTGGCGTCAAATTTCTAGATCAACTGGTAAAACTCCGGCAAGAACTGGTAAGGCCTCCGTACTGACAGTCCGATAGGGTTTAAATAAAAATATTAAAGATTGTCTTTGACTCTGCAGTAACTTGCGCCTCGCCGAGCCTTTAGCAGCACTGTCTGCCTATACCAGTGTATATTTGCACGTTGATGTTTATATTATGTTGGTAAAAACGTAAAGGTTTCGTTTTGCTCCTTCTCCAGTTTGTATTATGTGTTCTAAAAGGAATGAATTAATTTTTTTTATATTTGAAACCTAAATGACAAGGAAATCATTACGTTTAACACATACGTTGTTAAGTTTAACACGTGTAGTCAATTGGAATGATCCTTTAGTAGTATTTGGAAGGTTTTGTGCGATGAAAATTCTAATCGATTTCCTTTTCCCCATGACGTAATTAAACTTAGGCAGTTGTTGGTCTGGTTGGTTGGTCATCTGAGTATCCTACCAATGTGCACAACGCCGGAAGTGTCAAAGAAAACGAGTCATCGAGATTCCAATATTCCATAAATAAGATGATCCATAAAGAAGAAACAAATTCTCATATATGAAAAATGGCCGAGCTGAAGCTTAGCCGTGCCGTTTACAAAGTAGGAATATATCAAATAATAAATGTTCCAGGAACATCTCCTTTTTTTTAATTTAAGAAGTAGCAACGACCAGCGGGCGTTATTGAATACACCTGATATGACTAGACATATCTCCACTACGTGTTTAGCGTCTGATAGAACTACCGATTTTCCTATCAATATTGTGGCATCAGCTACAGGCCACCCAGCGATGAAATCGTTTTATTGACTTATGGAATGAGACCCCTCCTGGGATAATTCGATTAACAGTGATTCTTTCTAAATTTTTAATTAGTTGGAAAATAGAGTGATGCGGCGGTATGACCTCAATTCGTACGGAGGTTTGGTGGCTGGTTTACGAATGAGTTTTAAATTACCGTGACGGCATATTTTTGTGAAGGTACCTACAGAGATGCATCGGTTAAGAACAATTAAGATGGGTGATCCGGCGGTCATACAAGCACGTTTAATAATTGAGTTGGATATTTTATTGTCGCCACAAGATTCCTTGACTGGAAGTAGCTTCATAATGTTAGTGAATTCGGTTAAAGATGGCAGGTTAGAAGCGAGAGTGTGATAGTCCGAGTCCACGTCCGGCATGTCGTCCGGGGTTATAGTGTCAAGACAGCCATCCTGTATCTTCTAAATTATATGTGTGGGAGTTATTCATTATTTATTTTCAAGTTAGAAAGAAAAGGGTCAGTGGACCTATTCAGTTGTTTGGCTTCAATTCATGGTAAAGTGTGCTCACTTTACCATGGACCCTCAATATTCGGTCTGTTTACGAGGTTTTTAATATAAGGATAGGAAAAAGATAAATATAGGAAAGGTAAAGTTGATCACGAATAAGAAATTAAACAATCTCCCGCTAAGCGGCCTGTGAATGTTCCTTCTCGCCTCCTTTGCCCCATTTTCGATTGAGCCACCAAAGACTCACAAATAGCACGAAATTAATAGAAATCGAGTGGACACAAGACCGAAATAAAACTTCTTTAGTTATTCGAAACGAAAAAATATAGGTACTGCTATTGAAACATCTCCAGATGTGTTTTTGTTTTTGTTGTTGAAAGTTGCCAGTGCCCATTAGGGAGCTCCGATAAAGAAAGTTTGTTAGTGCGATTGTAGATGAAGCTTTGTTACTATGAACATCATATTGAAATCCCAAAATAATATTCATACAAAATCTACGGTCTGTGAGCGCTTATATAGTATATTTTATTTTTCATATATAGTATAGGGAACAAACGAGGATTCGGTGCCCTTTTTACGGCAACCGACGCCCATGAACATCAACATGGTTACCATACCGATTTCCTCCTCCCCCCCGGACGGACATACTTTAATCGGAACAACTAAATAATTATAATTCTTCGGGTACTCTTAATTAGTTGTGACATCTGGTCATCTGTCTTCTCAGTTGACCCGTGACCATGGTCGCTTGAGCTTCAGAAACGTCGGGCTAGTTAAATGAACCGCGACAAAATCCGAAAAAGCAATTTTATTTCAGTTATGTAAAAGTTTTTCGGAACAATACTAATTTGCAGCAGTGAAAAACCGAATTTTGCTAAAGTATGTCCAGTCAACATGGCGTCGTAAATGGATGTTTGCAGACTACTCGGGACGTGCTCAGCGCAGCCCCTGTCGGATAAAGGAACTATTCAAATAGTCTAGATTCCCATTTTTTATGAAATAGAGGATTTTGCTTGGGCTAAAATTAGAATAATCTCGAACGATAATTATTTATACTCTAACAGTGCACTGCTGTCTACCCGTGGAAATTTTATTTTTCGGGATAAAAAGTTTTTTTTTTTGTTATTTATCTGTGGCAAATTTCTTACAAATCCGTTGAATATCCAAAAAGACTTTCAAATTTAAGTAATAGGTTCTCGGCATACCTTTTACCTAGTTCCATGACGCTTTGCGCCCAGCTATTGCAGCCTGTGTCATAACTCTTCAAATTTTAGCAATAGGCACGCAACAGAGCAGTTGAATTGGGCCAACACGACTAGAGAAGTACACATGAGTAAAGTGAGATCTTCTGTGTTGCGTTTCCTGCGGTTTGTGAGTATCTGGTGTTCTAACGGGGAGAAGGACGAAAGAAGGACAGCGCATCTGCAAAGCAATTATGCGAATGTTTATGGGTATCGGTAGTCATCAGAAAACTATTGATTACTTTGATGTGCGGAAGGAATTCTCCTAAAAATGACTTTGATTTAATTGCAGAGCAGTACCTACTGATACAACTTAAGAAGGAAATAATTACATAGAAAAATAAGTACGAAATTATTATATACTATATTTTTTGTGTTGCCGTTCTTCTCTTATTCTTTAAAATCATATCTACATCAAAGGAATAATAAAATACATTATACAATCAGATTGTCTATTGTCTAACAAAGCTCCTACTCCGCGATTCGAGGCGTCTCAGTGGAAATCAAATCAAGTGTTTCTCAATGGCTGCTTGATGCGCTCTGGTATTAATATTTTGTATATGAATTGTATAGGTACAAAATAATTGTTTTTTATTAATATTCTTGCTGAACATTACTTGTTACGAAACAACGTGGATCAGCTCGTAAAAGAGACTAACATAAAGCTTTACATCGATTGTCTCGAATGTGGACAAACGTTTTTCTTCGGACTTAAACTTATATTGTCGAAGTGATCTCGACCTTTGCAGATTGCGGTACATAGGCTCAAACAAACAAAAACTTGGGAAAGGATGATCCGAGTTGAGCGCATGACGTGTGGTACGCGTTTCGCGATCGATATTCCCACGGGAATCCTGATCTGACCGCCAAGTCTTCCCCTCTTTATATGCGTCCCCCTTGTGCATCGTTGGTTTTGACGGACAGACGGACAGATAGAACTAATAGTGAGTTAACGTTAGGACGTCAATTTACTATAAATTGAGTGCGTCCGAATTAACACCACTTCGTGTTTGAGCAAATGCCTTAAGAGTTCCGGTTTTGGATTCGCAAGCATATCTTCATTACAGTAAACAAAGCTTTAAGCCAGTCACAATAAGCATAGAAGAAATGTAATGTCAAAAGAGATTAATTGAATCCCTTTTGAGCTTCCATAGAGACAACAGTCAATCTTATGAAAAAACCGCTGAAACAATGTCTGTTCTGTGAAGGTTCATTTAGATAAAATTGACCGAAACACATACTTCTTATTAGTTTACATTTTCTTACTGTAACGAGCGAGGTAGTTGAAGCGACCGCAAGAATCTCAACCACATGGCCCTCACTTCATGCTAGTAGTAGCTCATATGAGCGCGGGTTAACACACTGGACGTGCCGGCTTGCTTCGACAGTAACATGACTATAGGGTTAACTGACTTATGCTGTAATTCGACACACAAGGAATAGGCCTCCTACTCCTCAAGAACGAACGTTATTCTGACGTGAAGGGTGAATAGAGGCATAAACGACGTAAACACAGTAAAACATTACGCTCTTCGTTCACGCAATTTTATTCCTCATACGTTTTTCATAGAGAGGACCTCGAATTGTTTATTAAAAAAATAAACTCAAATAAAGACACATTTAAAACTAAGCAATTTACAAACATCTATCAGACCCTTAGTCAACGCTCCTTTTAGTGGTAGTGCCTTGCTACAATGCAAGACTGGAGAGCTAAATTGGGTTGGTACGATTGGAGAGCCAAATTGTACTGGTACGATTGAAGAGCTAAATTGGGCTGGTACGATTGGAGAGCTAAATTGGGCTGGTACGTATATGTTGATTATCTCAAAATCTACTGAACGGAGTTTCTCTAATTCATAGAGCAATTGACGGGGATGATTATCAGGTGTAATTTTCTAATGTAGCATTACGACTAATATTATTTTCATGCGAAGTCGGAGCCGAATACAGCATGACAGTACCTCACGCAAGAAACAATATATGAAATAATTTTATATATTCACCCGCTTCCACAGGTCGGCTTTCACAACTCTCCCTCACAATACATGAATGCAAAATAATGACAATGCCGTCACGCTTCACGTTTTATGAAAGCCAAGTATATAGAAAGGAGATGCAAAACCCATATATCATATCTTATTTTTGTGCGGATAACTATGAGCGACAGTGGACATCGTTATGTAGCTTGCTTTCCCATATAATATACACGTTAGAACCTATATTAAAACAATTTACACAAACAACAGAGGCCCGCGATTTTACTGGCTATTTCATGTATTTATTTTACCTCCTTAGGTGTTGAGTTTATAACATCCTTATTCCTTCCTCAGAATTTGAAGTTCCCAATTATAGTAGTTTCGGCTATGCGCTGCCTGACAGTCAGTTATACAGCCTCTCAGTAACAGGAGAGTTTTATATAAATAGATAGATTAAAGTAGCGCAGATTCTTTTAGTAATGTATAATAGTAGTATATAGTGATGATATCTCCATATCCTCAAAAATAATGAGGTCGTTAATGAAAGTAGAAAATAATATCCTGCCTAACGAGGCGTGTCGCAAAGATGTCGAGATAGTGATGTCAGCCCCATGTGGCTTTGTTCATGAACATGTGGGTTGTCTGTGCGTCTAAATGTATAAGAAGCGTATAATATACATCAAAAGTTCCCATATAGCATGGTAAGTAGAGTGAGTTACGGTTCAAACAATTACTCCTAAAAAATAATGAATCTGTGCGAACTTCTGAAATATGTCTGATCATCATCATCAGAAGACGTCCACTACTGGACATAGGCCTCCCTCACAGGGTGCCACACAGGTCACTGACACGTGCCACATGTATCCACTTCCCTAGATGAGAAATATGTCTAATCTAGGGAAACCTATATAGTGCGCTGGCAATGCCGCATGATAAAAATATATTGTTATAGAGTATAAAAATATATAATTATAATAGAGTATGTGCAAACACTTAGCTCATCGCTGATACCGGACACATAGAGTTCTCACTGAAAATGTGGAATGTCTTCAAAAGGTTTCATTCGATCATAGGGGTTAGGATCATGAGCAAGTGATTTACTTCTTTCTCTAATGGCGCTTTTCTTAATCGAGTTTGGCCCGCCACTCTCTCCCACCGCTGCAGCTCCTGTATCCTGGATCTCTCGTTACGTCTTCGCACTCTTCCCATTGCCGGGTCGAGGGGGGTCCAGACCGGAGCTTAGCTCCCTACTGGAGATGTGTTGTTCGAGCCTCGTCAATACGAGGCTGTGGTTGATGCGAGGTCATGTTGACCTCTGAGTGCGTATGCACTTATGTTTATGTGCCTGGGCTATTGGTATCTTTGTACGATCGGCGTCAATCCATTTGTCGGGGCACTCTCACAGGTCCCAGAGCGAACTGGGAAACCTGTATGGTTCCACTACTGTGATGGCCCTATGGACAGGCACCGAATCGCACGCTGTGTTTACGATACGGTGTATTGGTGGAAAAGTAAAGGTCAACGGTCAGATGCGACAAACAGAAGAAAAGAAAGAAAAAAGAAAAAGATGGGTCCTGGCCGTGAAGTTGGTGTCACGGGAGAAGCGGCGGGCCGTATCCTTGCGGGAGCGTGGCAACGGGGTTGTCACGTCCCACTCGGTACCCCCCGTGCGGTGTAGGCGATGTCCGTCTGCAGCATCCAGCGAGAGGGAGAAGTGTATATATGTATATAACCTGAGGAAATGAAATCAAATGGATTAGTATATAACCTGTGGAAATGAAATCAAATTGATTAGCCTGTGTGGGAGGTATACGGAAACTGGTTATCCGTCCCCTTTCCTCGGCA
>JAFELO010001786.1:0-14823 GCA_017140195.1 Eumaeus atala
TATACTATTAGTATAGACATAGTAGCTTCTGATGGTTCTAAAATGTTTCAAATCCGTACAGTTGTTTTAGTGTATATACAATACAAGAACAATAACAATAACAAATGGTGATAAAAATGCAAGGGAACAAAAATTGAAATTTACAAACCTACAATATAAATCGTTAAATTCGGATAGATTTTTTTATTAGATAATTCAAACAAGCGAACCAAGAAGTAGGTTAGGGGACGGTCGATTACCGTATCGAAACACCCATAAGCATCGCCATAACCTAAGTTAACGATGATTCGCAGGAGCAGAGTACTGTCGTAAACAGCGACAACTAAATCAAACACATGGCGCCTATCATATATAAGCGCGAGGCAGTTTCGTATCGTACCAGCCCAATTTGGTTGCAATGTAAAGTAGCACGAGGTAAAATTGTTAGAATTCACTTAAAAAGCTCTTTTCTAAAGTTCTAAGTCTCATTAGTGACTGAATCGGCTCCAACATGATTTCCTTTTATAATTGGACTCTTATAAATTACGATAAAATCCTGGGGCGGGAAGCTGATACATCCTGACCCCACTTATGACTTCCAACCGAGGGCAATTTTGAATTAAACTCAATAATTCAATGCATATTAAATGAACGGGAAGATATTTTGATGTATTTTAAGAGAAATAATTAATAATATTTTAAGATATATAATTTATCGTAATAACACGAAACGCTGATGGAAAGCTCAATTTAGGATAAGATTGGTTAAATGATACGCAGGTCCGCCCAGCCTCCGCCCAGCCAATCCTGTCGTTCAATCCGCCCAGAATTCAGACTTGAAACCTTGAAATGGATTATTTATGATTTTTTGATGGCAACAAACTAGCTGTTGAGGTTTGATCGGTCTTTCGATAGCTACCGACGTCCATAAATATCCGCATAATGGCCCTTCCTCACCTCCGCTTTGTTGTGCTTTTATGTGATGAGTATAACTGTAAATGATAAAGTTTCGGATTTTAGTCTGTCTAGTACTGACTATTTGTATAGAAAGGGAGGTGGGGGGGGGGAAGTTTTGACGACTACCCACGCCCATAGACATCCAGAGTGTTGTCATACAGATGCTTCGCCCTCCCTTCATACTCCCATCCAATAGGTCGAACTCATTTTTAAGGTCCCGTCGAAGTTGAAAGTGGCACAGGTGATCTATTTGATAACAAAAAATACCAAGAAACAGAATATAATAATTATTTAATTTTCCATATAAAGTAATTGTATGGGAAATTAAATAATGAAGTGTCCCATACCAAAAAATGCGTTTTTTACAGACTCTGGTCCAGAACCCTTCGAGCAGGAGTCCAACCTGCACTTGACCGGGTCTTTTTCCATTTCATTCTAGGTCATTCTTTACACATATTTTTTTTCGCCGGTTCTCCTCTGCCAGGGCTGAAACGGTACTGGTGAAGTAACAACGTCCATTAAGGGATTTGTAAAATTCTACTTTGAGTAAAATATTTCGATTTTGATGCACACACTAAGTTTACTCGACTTACATACACACATTATAGAGACGCAAGGATTCCGAATTTTCTTTACACGGCCCAGGATCATGAAAATCGATTATTTTATATATCATCGTTGTACACACTTGTCAATCAATTGTCATAATCTATTATCACTGAATTACTTAGTGATACATCTGTAAGAAAACATTCGAAACCTTTCACTGACCTTATCCAGACAGAACGAGCTCCAAGGGATTCAATTCCACCTAAAGTGATGTAGAAAATATTACACTAACGTAACAGATGTTTGCAACACTTTGTAAATAATAGATCAAGGATCATAAAACAGGGACACGCCTCTGCACCTGAGTATAATAATAAATGGAAACAATCCCTAAGGATAATAATAGACTTTCGTTTTACGCATCTCTTTCGTGATTTGGATCTAGAAGGGAATTATTGAAGACAGGAACGGACAATACATTGCAGAGAGAAGAGAAACTTTAAAAGTAACAGGTAATAATGACCTGTATTTAGTAGCACGAACTTGTAGCGTCGCGTAGCTGCTTCTAGTAAGTGCACGAAGTGCATGATGCTGACGCGACCTCGTAATATTTTTAAGTCAATAAAAACAAAATAAACTCACTGTGTGTGAATCAATTTTAACTGAACTTATCATAAGTATAACTTGGGCAATGGGCTAGCGTCACATTCAGAAGATCTGATGGCAGCTGAACCTCTAAGGTTCTGGAGTGGAGGCCGTGTTTAGGAAAACGAAGTGTTGGTCGACCGTTCACCAGGTGGGAAGACGATCTCCGTGCAATAGCTGGTCCGGGATGAATGTGAATAGCAGGAGATCGGCCCTCTTGGCGTCCCTTGAAAGATTCTATCTCCAGCATTAGACTAATAAGGGCAGATAATGATGATGATGACGAAAAATAACTTTACCTGATGACCTGGCGAACCCGCTGGATACAAGCATCTGGTGACTTGACCTGTGGCGCTCACTGTCATATTACATATTGTCTGGCCTATGTCCAGCAGTGGACGTCTTCTGGCTACTTCTTGTTCTTGGTGTCGAGTTTTAAGTAAAAGAATGCCACCTGAAACTACATATTCTTTATTGGCGTGTCTCGTCATCCTCGTTAATTATAAAAAAAATATGATTTTATACTTTCCAGGACTGGCAAGCTCCACTACCCAACGAACGTTTGCGGGCCATTGTTTGAGGAGGAGCTGGAGTTCTGGGGGCTGGACTCCAACCAGGTCGAGCCTTGCTGCTGGTCCACCTACAGCATACACAGGGATACGCAGGTTAGTCGCGGCATAGGGGATGCGTAGACACATAAATAAAACAAAATTGCTCGCGTTGGTTCGAGTGGAAATAAACAAAAACCCATCACACAAAAAGGATCTCGTGTCTTAAAAAGTATTGCAAACTTTTCTATGCAACCAGTTTATTTTCACCTTAGCATGTGCAAGTTTTATCAAAGGAATTTTCGTAGAATTTGTGAGTATGGTCCGGGGGCAAACACACCCCCTCTGCCCTTCGGATCATACGCAGACTTCTCCCCAGAATCCGCCGCTGATTTATATTTATCTGTATCTACATCACAATATACCATAAGTGCTGAAACAGGATAAATATTTATAGAATTGAAACAAAAGCACTCATATTTTATAGATAAGCGACTCTTGGGTTCGGCAGAAAGGGTTGTACATTACGAGTGCACTTGGAAGTTGGAAACGGTAAGTTCTTCACAAAATATGTTACCACTAGGACGTACTTAGTCATTCAGCACTTACCCGGAGTACGTATAAAACTTTTATTTGTTATGTGAAAACTTCCCCACGTGCGTTGGACACTAACGATAAATAAAGGTAGTCGACACCTCGTATAGCGCCATCTGTTATCACATGCGAGTACTTTTTTAAACGACGGGCGACAAACATGTTGTCGAATTCCCTTGTTGACTACCGACGCCCATAAACATCTGAATAATATTTATGCAGATGCTTCGCCCTTTACTTCTGCCCTCCAACGGGCTACACACAAACCGCCTGGAACTTCATTTACAACATCACTTGAGTAAAGAATGTTAGTACGGTGAATCTTATTACTCATCGTCGATGGCCAATACACATGACACTGATCAACGATGATGAAACGCACAATTAGGACGTAATAGACACTCTTTCAAATTAGGACGTAATAGACACACTTTCAAATTAGGACGTAATAGACACACTTTCAAATTAGGACGTAATAGACACTCTTTCAAATTAGGACGTAATAGACACACTTTCAAATTAGGACGTAATAGACACTCTTTCAAATTAGGACGTCATAGACACTATTTCAAATTAGGACTCTTTCAAATTTTCGCTTCTGTCGGCACTAGCAGATTACCACTGTTGTTGAAGAGAACACTTGCTTAGTTACTTACGTTGAGTACTTTTTATGTGAACAAAAATTGTGGATCTTTTGTAAGTTGCTGTGTATTTGCTTTTGTGCGAGGCGTACCGGGACCGGTGCAACAGGAGGGGTACCTCTCTCTCACATGACACCACCTTAAGGTGACAGCGTTCTGTGAGTAGCTGACGGCCCATTGGAGGGGAGGATGAAAGGAGGGCAGCGTATCGGCATGACAACAATAATGCGGGATGTTCGTGGGCGTTAGTTGTCATCAAGAGATCCCATTTTTCGTTTGGCCCCCTAACTATAAACAAACCGCATCATCATTACAAGAAGCGTGACGTACAAGCAGATGCGCTACAAATTACAATTACAGATATGATATTTTCTCTTCTGTCGCAGCCCACATACTTCTGCCTTCTTTAAAATAATTGTAAGTAACTTTTTAACATAATAGCAACACACAAAAAAACATACAATAAAGAGAAATACTTGCGGTCGGGATGTGTTATTCCTGCTTGGGGATATCTAGACCGTGTGCCACTCAGCGCGAGTGTGTCGCAAAGCCGAGGTTTCCAGAATGCGTCCACTTACATGTTGATTGTTCAGCTGCGGAAGTTGTTTTCTGATGTGGATCTCTCCTCACGGTCGCTGGACATTTTTTTGGGAATAATTTCCTGAAGAAGGATCGGAATGTGTAACGGGAAGCGCACACTACTTGATCTAATTGTGCAATTATTTACATAGATGAATAAATCTCCACTTTTTTTAAATAGAATAAAGCCGCAAACGAGCAATCGGAGCCTTTTATTGACTACCGACGCCCACAGACATTCGCATGATTATTACGCAGATGCGTTGCCCTCCAATCACTACCCCGCCAAATCAGCCACCGGCTACACACGAACAGCACGAAACGCGACATCGACGCTGTCACTTTACGCATCAAGAGAGCGAAAGATACTACCCCGGTCGTGCCGTCACAATTTCGTTGCATAGGAGGATGTAGTGTCACGCACCATGCATGGCACTACCTCCCTCTATATAGCATGGCTCTACCTCTTCCTGAAATTTCATTTGATTGTTTGTGTCTTTATTTTTTGTTTGCGTCGAATATGCTCCGTAACCACTGGACCGATTTGAAAAAGTATTTTACCATTAGAATTCCTCATTATCTATGATGAACAAAGACCATGTAACACTTTCCGAAACGTTCTAGATCATTGTGAAAACTTTGTCAGAATGTGTCAAAAATATCAAAGTAAATCTTAATTTAATATTTCGCCGTACTTTGTGAAATATCCGTGCGAAGCAATCCGGATTGCTAATTTAAAAATAATTATATCATTTGAATTTTACCGTAGCATGTCCGATGTTACATCTGCAGGCAATATTATATGTGAATGTTGTTAATGGGTAGTGCTATGCTGCACAGGAGGAGTCTTCGTTGTGCCGGCCCATTTCCTATGCAACGCAATTGGGCCGGCACGACAGGGGAGGTACCTCTCGCTCACTTGATATCGCGGTAAAATGACACATACTTTGTCGCGTTTCTGTGGCCCATTGGGGAAGTAGAAAAGGGGGGGCAACTCATCGGCATAATTATGCTGATGTTCATGGGCGTCGTTAGTCGTTGAAAGGCTCAGTTTGTCCCCCACAAACGACCAATCGGAGCCTTTACGCTATAAAAAATGTTCACACAAAGCTTCTTGTCATGCAGGCGTTATGGAAGTGTAACGCAATAGCAATTATTACTACATAATATTATACATCAATTCGATTGAACACGCACCAGTAGGGGAAGGTATTGTGCAGGCCCAAATCATCTACAATGCAGCAGTGTCATAATTTTTGTTTAAGTTAAAACAACTGAAACTAAACTGCCACAATAATATACGTAAAGCGACATTTTAAAATGATGAATTCAAATGTTAGTGAGTTTGTAGTGGGTTTAACCCAGCCGACAGTAAAGTTTGTCCCGCAGGGTAGCGAAAACAGTATGTCAACTACGCCATGTTATATGTACTTACTCTGTGTTAGAATTGTATAAACGTCTTCTTCAACAATCTATTTAAATAATCTTGTAGCATTGCAGTCACAACAGGCTACTAAGATCGGGGAAGAATTCTTGCTGACTTAGTATCGGTGTAATTGATTATTGTCGTGTTGCATCGCATTGCCGTTGGGTAAATAAGGCTGATAATGATTAATGACTATGTATCTACATAAAAATATAGGTTGTGTAGTTGTTCATAGATGCCAGTAATTACTCCATATTTGGCTGCTAGGTACAAATACCCTACGCGGAAAGGAAATTTAAGTGGTTTAACAATTGCCCTTTTGGCTATTTGCATAGAAAAAGTAATATGCAATGTATAGCTGTTACTATTTCCCGATATCAAACAATTACGACAAAACACATTTAATAATAATAATAATAATATCTGTAGACTTATCACTTATATTACATTTGATCGTAAACTTTGTTACCTGTCCGTTTCACGAAACACCAACAACATTTTTTAAAATAAGACGTGTATTTATAAAAAATACACGAAGCCCTTTTACTAATACGATTGTTACTTTTCTGGTCCGTCTGTCAGTACCGTTTGTCTAGAGTACGATGAAGAGTTCACAATATATCTCGGGTTTATAATCCGGGTACAAATAAAAACTTTTTCATTCGATTGCAGCTGTACGAAATAGAATCCGCATCAAGTTTATATGAATAGAGATTAAAGAACTTGTTTTCTTTTTGATTGTAAAAACAATCTTCATATTATGTTATTTTTCAAATATTACACACTTGACATTAACGATCGATAAGTTATTCTTGTAGATTTTATAACTATAGACTGTAAGTTTACTCTCTCTGTATTTCCTCTTTACGTTCCTGACTCCTGCTGACGGTGATGTTACAGGACGACTGGTGTCAATATGGGCCGAAGAAAGGTACGTAACGAAGCGTACAGCGAAAAATGTTCTAGTAGTTTTGTCTCTAAAGATTATAGCTAGGGCAGAGGCCAAAAAAAAAAAAATGTATGTATCTTATACGTATATCTGCTACATTACCAACATAACATTTCAAAACGTTAGCACTTTCGCAAATTCACTCAGTGAACGAAATTTAAACATAAGAAGTGCGAACAATAAGATTGATAATCTTACTAGTTACTAGTAAGCAGTAAATGCCAAAGCTCATAGATATGTTATGCAGAAACTATGGAACTAATTTGGATGAACTTTGGTATAGGTGTAGAGCAAATTGGAATAATATAAGTTTACTTTTGGTCCCAAATCCAAAGACGAACGGTGCTCTTGTATATTTTACGTGGGTGAAAACGCGGATAACAGCTTGTGATAAAACATTATTGTCCATCTTAGGAGTGTTGTTGGTGCTTTGGTTGTGTGTGCTTGATCATCATTATAAAATAAAAATTACGTAAATGAAATGAAGATCGTTTTTATTCAAAATGTAATTATAAAAATAAGGTACTTACCCTCACATTACAAACAAAATCACTTCATTACGTTATTGCCTTACAACAATAATTATCCCTCGAAGCAACATTCTGGGAGCGTCTTGTTCCCAAGGTGGTATCTTTGATAAACGCTATTACTTTATAATATTTATACTGCACCTTACAAAACACATTTATTATGAAGTTAATATATCTAATAGAGCGTTTATTGTGTTGGGAGTTACTTGTTTTCTCTGCGGTAAATAAATAATCGTAAATTCCCCATCACTGAAAGCTGCTTATATCGGAAATGAATAGTGCCACATTAATAGGGAAAAAAATTTACTTGCATAGTTTTTTGTAGGTTGTAAGAGGTAGCCCCATGTTGCATTGCATCTAAATTGGTCTGATACGACCGAGGAGGTACGTACAATTTGAATAAAATTTAAATTATTCCACCGTGAAGTAACCACACTACTGGCCCGCTTAATGCGGTTCGCAAGTTCACCGTGGCCCAAGGAGACGAGGATGGAGGGCAATATAATTTCATAGAAATTTCTTTTGATGGTATTGGCTATTTCGAACCTGCTCTTATGCAATGGAAGCGAAGAGAAGCCCAATACATCTTCATCGGACTGCTATGAGTGCTCGTCGGGTGATAAGACTAGGATTAGCGTGCAGAACGGAACCGACCCCTATCTAACGCGCAGATGGGAGAGATGCATCCCGACATGAGAATATTTGTAATAGTTTTATGAACTATTATTGTCATGACCAGTTTGTTAGGTAGCCCGTGGACTTAGACGTTTAAGTTATATATGTTTGATCTTCTTTGCACAAAAACTACTGAACAATTTGAATTAAATTTTTCACAGATATTGGAAACCTAAAAAATATCCATTTTACGCGGTAGAAAGTGCTGTGGATTGCTTGTAAATGTACAAAGCTAATGCCATTTTTAGAACGTCAATTGTAAGTTAATCAACCATCGATTACTCTAAATTATAGAAGCATAGTTGATATTAGTGGTTTATGAGTAGCCGTTAGCCCACGCGGTTGGGGGGAGGGGGGAACGGCGAAAAGGAATGCATCAGCATAGTGGCTATGCTGACGTTCATGGGTGTCGATAGTCGTTGAGAGACTAAGACTTCCCATTTGTCCCTACTAAAAAAAAATCATAACGCTGTTTGAAGTGGTCATGTACAAAGCTGAGCATCCGGACCATTTGGTGACTACCAACGCGTAAGCATATCCTCATATATGTTTTGCACATGTGTGTGTTCTTTTCCTTTCAATAACACACAGTGTACACGCAAAAAGCACGAAACCCAACTACATATCTGTCATTTGGTCTCATGGGAGCGAGTTGATATTGTATAGTTGATAATAGATATAAGGAGACAAACAATATCACCTTTTGACGACTACCGCCGCTCCTCCTCTCGTCCAATGGATCACCGGCTACTCGCTAACTACACGAAACGCGATAGCTGCCTCATTTCACGGCATTGTCATGGGGCCGCGAGGTATCTCCCCCGTTTTGTCAACTTCAACATGGTGCCACTACCATTACATTATACTTGATGAAGCACAAATCCTCAGTTGGGAACACCGACAGCTTCCAAGGATGATCCATGAGGCCATTGAAATTAAAAATCTTTCAAATTTCAATAGAGACAATGGCTGGGCTCTTCCCTCTGCTTGGGACCCAGTGATGAACACAATCAAGTCAAAGACTAAACATAACACCTCAGGACAGCAAGATATAATAGGTACTGTTTGCGTTAATCGGAACAACTAAAATTATAATTCTTCAGATACTATTAATAATTTGTGATATCAGGACATCTGCCATCTCAATCCACCCGTGACCATGGTTAATGTAAGGCTTCTAAAACGGACTAGTTAAATAATAAAATAAACCGCGATAGGAACCGTAAAAGTACTTTTATTGTGATTAGTAACATTCGCTTAAACTTAAGACCTCAATATGACACTACCTCTTATTAAAATATGGTATATTTTCTTAATATTTTATAATTTCATTTCTTAACATAAGACGCGTCACGTTCAAGCTACTTACGTTACGTCACAATTTACGAGGAATTTCCTCGACAAAATAAAGCGCGCTAATTTACTTGGCACAGGATAATAATCTCTCAAGGAGAATTAAGTGTGCCCACGAATTTCATCTACACTTTGCTATGTTCCTCTGTTGTACTACAGCCATTGGTCAAACAAACAATCACATAATCTACCATCAGTTTTTCTATAAGTATGTTCTATTCTTCTTTTTATATAAAACAAAGTATCCAAAGCTATGTGCCTGTGCGTTATCTATTCATATAACATATGTGTATTTTGGCCCTTGTTATTCACGGGCGACGACGGAGCGGATCGCTAGTATATTATTAATAGTGTGTGATGAACTTGAATTAGCAGGACAACACGTATGTGTTACAAATAACATGTTTGTACAAATAACATATTATTTTATTAATATACGCATCCATTTTTAATTAAACAACGAAACCTAAAAAAAATATAATATACACAAAAGTAGCATTACAAATTCACAGCTAGAGCTATTTACATTTAACATACTGTTTATTTACTCTACGCCATCGCGTCTCTCTCCAGACGATTTCGGACGATTTCCATGCAAATGGTATCTGGTCCCGCCTCACAGAAGCGTTTCTTTGACTTCATGAATCTCATTCGCCATTATTTTCGGATTAAGAGGTGATACCGCGATTCACGGAGCACTTCGGTATTAAATGCTCCATTGTGAAGTGCTTTCGTTAGAATTACAGATTCTGAATACGTTTTTATGTGAACTAAAAAGAAGGTATTGTTCGTCGACTGTATTTTTTATGTTCAATATAAAAGCAAAATAACACTCACTGATTAATCACGAAATCTCATGCACTATTACACCTACAGACTTGAAATCTCATGCACTATTACACCTACAGACTTGAAATCTCATGCACTATTACACCTACAGACTTGAAATACGACTGGGGGGGGACCTACCTGTCTATATTTAGGGAACTGATACCCGCTAAGAGCGAATTTTATGAAACGCACCCTTACGGTTACGATTACGTTTTTGAAGGCGCATTACGCGTGTGAAACAGCATGACGCTGCTTGTATAGTATAAGGGCCTCATGATGTCTACCGACACCCATTGACATCTGCATAGTTGTTGTGCAGATGCGTTGCCCTTCTCACACAGGTATTATGCGAGGGAGAGGAGCTTCGTGGGTGAAGGGCGGCACATTTCGGCTGCATGCTCCTCCTAATGTGTATATATTATGTAAAATAATGTTTGTGTATATGTTTGTGCAAAAATCATTCTTTGTTTTTTTGTCACTTGTGGTGAAAAATAGGTCACTCTTTAGAAATCGGAATCCATTTAATAAGGTTTACGACAAAAGAGAAAATACAAACACTACAAATGGTAACAATTTTATTTTAGACAATGTGTCTGTGGGGATCTGTATAGTTCTGGTATTGTAAGAGTAGGTAGGTAGGTAAAGGGTAAACAATACTTAGGCAATGTCTAGAAGACTTGGGGCGTCTACGTTTACTTAGTTAATTAACACAATTGCTAGGAATTGCTGGCTATGTTGGAAAAAGTATTGAATTACGTAAATTTTTTATCAACATCACAACAAAATTAATACAGGTTGAAAGATTAAGATGTTCTCCGCGATTACATTAGTAATTTTATACTGGATGTTGCGACTGTGATTATAGAAATACACATAACACATAAATAAATATACATAACCTGGGCGGGATTCGGCCCGCGACCTCTGGCGCATCATGCACGATAAACCGAGCGATGTTACCACCGCGCCAAACGGACGTTAAAATATGCAACTATATAGAACAAAGTGTAGTTTTATGGAAATAAATTGACTAACTCGTGGTCTAATCAATAGTTCAACCACAGGTCGCATGGTCCCAGTGCCCTGTTCCGGGGCGGACCATCAGATCTTATTGGGATTTTTCAATTAATAATAACACGGAGACGGGAAATAGTCGGTGTTGCGTGCAATCATGTTCAGCTACAGGCGCAAGGTTTCGAATCCCAGGTTGGACTATACAAAAAAACTGCTATTCGGATTTTTCAAATTCTAACAATTGTCCGGAGTCAGGTTGTTGGCGGTGTTACACTCCGATGCCTCCGAGTACACGTTGAGTCGGTCCTGCACCTGATTTCTCGCCGGTCGTGTAGGACTGCCATCCATCGGAATAAAACTAGAATAAAGGATTAGAGAGAGTAATATGTCCTGCGTTAATGTTTCGTCGTTATAAGGAAATCAGTTTTAATCGTATTTTACAAATGTAGTTTAAGCGAGCAGTAGTTGTAGAATGCTCTCCTACAACTACCGACACCCATGACAGGCGTCCACGTAATTGAATAGCAGACGTGACCTCGCAGACCCTCTGCCATCCTCGACTGGCATCGAAAACTCTAAAAGCTCACGAAGACGACATAAGATGATCGAAGATGATCGTGTTAGATAAGATGATGGCGAGCGAGAGGCTGTGCCGGCCAAATTTAGCTGCGGTGCAGAATCACACAATCATAATAAAGTAAGTCTAGTCATAATAAAAAGAGGTCGTTATACGTATAAACGTCGCCACTGTGCTATGGCCAACTACTTCAGGAAAACATTTATCAATCGTCAGTGTAGGCGCCGCATTGACGCACGGGTGAGCTGTCTGTTTACAGAAGTGCGATACGAATTCGTCATTATGTAAACACGAAAGTTTTGCAATGATTCAACTGGTTTTTTCTAATAAAGGGGGCAAACGAACAATCGGAGCCCCTTTACGACTACCGACGCCCATGAAGTTCCATATAATTGCTATGCTGAAGCGTTGCCTTCCTTCCCCCCAATGGGCCACCAGTTTGTCACAAACCGCTCAAACCGCGGCAATAAAGATGTCAATTTAAGGCGGTATTATGTGAGCGAGAGTTGCATCCCCGTTCGTGCCGGCCCAATTCCGTCGCATAGGACAATGTAGTGTCATGCACCATGCGTGGCATTACCTCTTCCTAAAAGATGTGTTTTTAGAGTTCCGTATCCAAAGGGTAAAAATGTTATCCCTAGTGCTGAGACCCCATCTGTGCGTCTGTCTGTAACCAGGTATCTCAAGGACTGACAGGTCCATCTGTCATTTCTTGTTCACTTCAAATTTTACAGATGATGTATTTTTGTTCCCGCTATAACAACAAATAAAAAAATATGATTAAATTAATTATCTCAGGCCTAAACAACAAACGTATTTTTGCCTTTGCCGATTTTTTTTATAGACGATGGGTACGGAAATCTGCCCAACGGAAAACTGACGCACGAGGGCAGTCCCGTCGCTCTTGGCCGGCTTCTTTTAGTAACTTCGAAACCTAACATTGAAAACTTTTTTAATGTCACAATTTTCAGTATAATATCTACAGCTGGATTATTAAAACGAGACGTTTTTTCTTATAATCACCGCGCCAAAAATTGGCTAACGCTATTAATATATAAGATTAACGAGTATTTGATTCCCCGTCATTCTGTTTTCTAGAATTTTTTATAGTATAAGAGGGAAAACGAACACTCAAAGTCTTTTGATTATTACATGGTTTGCAAATGTGCTACTCACTTTCCGTCCTTCCTTCCAATGGGCCACGGGATAGACACAATCTGTGTCATTCGCGACAGCATGTCACTTTGAACCCGTGTCTTGTAAGCGAGTACCGCCCTAATTCTCTGCAAGGCACCTCGCACTGCCTCTCCCTCTTGTCGAAACGTCATGGTACTCTCACAAATCGTAAGAAATCATAGCCATCACTTCACCATGTACCATCCCAGTCGTGAGTCCGATTAAGTGGCAATGGAGCAATACCTCTTACAAAATATATGTTGAATACAAATACAACTGTTCGCTTGCGTCCTGGCAATGAAAACAAAAGAATACATTTCCCTATGTTTACAATTACTCTGCGGAAATCTTAACTTTATTTTTCAATCTTAACGCAAAGACATAAGGCTTGTTTTAACGTAAAAGTGAGCAGCGTATGTGTGCGGACAATCCTCGTTAAATATGATAATGTTGTTACCCTACAATTTGTTGAAATGAAACACAAACCCAACATTTGCGCCACACAAATATTTTTACGCCGAATTGCTTGGAGTTTTCGGGTTGATTTTTAAGTGTAAGTTCTGGAGTACCTACCTAATTGCGATCTGTAGAGTAAAGCCAAGGCCAGAGCTATGCCGTGTTTAGTGCGATTTGAAAACGTTCAATGGCTAAACGGGACGAAGGAGAGAAGGCCAACACATAACACTAATACCTACTGACGTCCATACGTCCACGTTTATTACCAACCACGAAAAATTAGTCGGTTTATGACCACGACCACTCTGTATCGAAGTAACCAAATACAAGAAGGATATGGACGTCGGTAGTCGGAAGGCGCAGCATGCACGTTTGCCCCCACATACTGTAACAATCAATCAAAACATGCGACAGAGTTCCAATTATTCTGTAATAATTCTGTAACAGAACTCCCGAAATAAAATTTACGCCACTAGAATTTGAGCTGGCGATGATGAAACTTATCTCCCAGCTCAGCTCTCACTCAACAATGAAGTGAGACAAATCTACTAGCGTACCCTTTGTTCCTCATCGTCGGCGACCACACGTTTGTGCTTATCAAACAATACTACATCTAGATTCTAATAATTTAAGTGGAAGTGTATTAATACGAACTGACATATTGAACCAGCAAACAAATATACCGCTGTTTTGATCCTAGCCCGAACCTGAGCAGAATCGGCGAAACAAATTCAGCAGGTCTCATAAATCAATTAATTAATTATCTGTGAATATAGAATTCATCGACTTAAAATAATTACTATACAGATACAGTCTGGTGAGAGCGTCATATTATACTCATTATATATCTGTCATAAACTTTAATCTAAATACATATAAAACTCTTCCGTTACTGACTGACTATTTGACAACGGTCAGCCGAAACTACTGAACCTAAATATGAAAATTAGGTCAGAGGTTCCGTTCATGATACATGTAGGCACCAAGTAGGGATCCCCGAGGGGGTAATATAAGGGGGTGATATTAATAATAACGAATAAATGGTGATATCGTACCACGTAATGTGGGGGGAACCGCAGGGTGCTGCAAGTAGGGCCTTTACCGCACAAACCGAGCTTTTAAATTTGTAATCGGTAGAAATTGCTTTACAGATACTTTCATAATCCCTACTGATGTAATGTAGAGACCCTACGATTGAAGTAAAGTTCATTATAAGTAGCACACTCATACATAGGAGGAGGTACAAACTCCTATGCAACGGAACTGGGCTGGCACGACCTGGGAGGTATCTCTTGCTCACTTGATACTTTAGTAGATGGTTTGTGAGTAGCCAGTGTCCCATTG
>JAFELO010001786.1:14838-100171 GCA_017140195.1 Eumaeus atala
GGGGGGTGATAGGACATATCTGCGTAACAATCATGCGAATATCCAGGGGTTTCGGTAGTCATCAAAAAGCTTCAATTGCTCGTTGGGCTACTCATGCTATAAGAAAATTGTAGCGGTGGCAATTTCTCTAAAATTATCCAGTAATAAAAGTCCTGACAAAACAAACCATCGAAATATTCGGACCTGGTAATGTCGCTTAGAGGTACGACGGCACGGCTGAGCTGGTGCAGACGTGCGCGCTGGCCTTGAGGGACAGGACCGGGGTGTAACACCGCCAACTTCTTTACTTCGGACTATTCCGACCCGGGACTCGGAACCAGGACCTCGAAACTGTAGTTGAACATGCTCACCACGAGACCACGAGGCGTTGTAATGTTAAATAATATAAGTGGAGTCGAGAGCGCGTCCCGTCAAGTCGGAAGGGAAAATAAATGTGGTTTATTATCTGTAATCTTTTGCCATTGATTTCTCTCTGCGCAATGAGCATGCAAGATTAGATAAACGAAGATAGCGATGCCTTCTCATTTTATTTCTCTATTAACCAAGACAGACGCTCGTCGTCATAGGCCTGCCTATGATTTCCCTGCTCTATCTACATAATCTCCAAGGTTCTTCACAGGACACCGCTGTAAAGTGCTTTGCAATCACGTTACCCCACTACAATCCATGTATGCAGATAAAGCTACGTGCAGAAGTAAGTATGTATATAGCTTATGTGTTACTCTGGTATATCATTATGATCCTTTCGAACTCATATGTTTTAGTTATTCATATGTATGTATGTGTGTATGTTTGTATGTATGTATGTATGTATGTATGTATGTATGTATGTATGTATGTATGTATGTATGTATGTATGTATGTATGTATGTATGCGTGTGTATGTATGTATGTATGTATGTATGTATGTATGTATGTATGTATGCGTGTGTATGTATGTATGTATGTATGTATGTATGTATGTTTTTTATCCTTTCACGTAAAAGAAACTTGCTGAACGGATTTGGATGAAACTTTACTCAGATATAAGTTACATTATGAAGTAACGTTAAAATACCACGAGCGAAACAAACTTCAAAATCAGCGTCAGTGAGGTGAAACGAATAGCAGAAACTTTAAGCTCTAAAGCTTTAAAGCTCCTAAGTTATGAAGCGAAACTTTCAAATTTGGGGAGTTTTTGACATCATTATTTATTAGTCTATAAAGTTGCGGATAGCGTCAGCATCTAAAGTAAACTTGGAAGTCTTAATTATTTTTAAAGTACCTTCACGCCTGTTCTCTCCGAAGAGATAGCTAGAGGTGTGCTAGCACATCCACAACTCGTAAGTCCAGTAGATATACTAGCACACCCACGATTAGCCAACGTACTGAGGCCTATGATGTCACAGGTGGCAAGCCAATGGCCACTTCGGACACATTCCGATCTCCGACAATGTAATGCATGCTCAATATAATCTGAAAAACATTTAGTAATAGTTGCCCGGTCTGGGGGATCGAACCCCAGGTTCTAAACTATCTGTGAGTGTTACTTATTATAATAAAGCTACTTACAATGATATTGTCGCGGTTTATTTCGTTACTTAACATGTTCTGCCAGAAAGGTTTGTAAAATGAACTGCGACAAAATCCATTAAATTAGTTTTGGTACCCATTTTCTCTTCCAATAATTAATTAGTCACTCTACCATAAACAGTCATATAACGGCAGGCTTTGCAGTTTACATTTTCCTCTTGTATTCCGTCCCTGCAATGGCCCTTCGGACTATCACAAATCATTCCAAACGCGACAGGATTGCCGATGCAAAATTGTGCCAAGTGATAAGCTCATCGAGTTACTCATACTTTTCGATATACATGTATACCCTGTATAATATATAGTATTAATTTTCTATTTACAGTGTTTTCCTGTAAAAAAAAAAGAATTTTGGACTTTTATGCGAAAATAATGCGAAAATATTTACTCAACCCTGTTATACTCTTTTTCTTAAAAATATTGTATTATTTTCCAAATAAAACAAAATTAAAATAACAGGCTCATATTTTCTTCGAGACATTTTTTCTGATATTGTAACGGAACCACAACCCATAACTGTGCCAATTCATCCAAATCTGTTGAGTAATTTATGCATGGAAGCTCAACTTTTTCTGTTGACTGTCCCTTTTGAGATATATTTATTGTCCCCGAGGGTGAAATGGCGTGAAAAAGTATAGGTGTGATAAATTGTTAGGCCTTACCCGTATTATCTATGTTGTTATACCTCTATAGCAGATGTGAAAGATAATCAAAAGTAACCTATAGTATTTACAAAAATTGTACTGTTTAACCCTACATTGTTTGGTCAGTGGAGGTGTTGTACACTGCAGCTGTTTCGGGTTGGGTTGGTTCTCGCTCATATACTTAATGTCATCTTCAAATGACCTCAGTCATGAATAGTCGAATGAGTAATCACACTATCTTATTATCCAATCAATGGCAGTTTAAGTCGCAACTCAGCTCCACCATTCCCATGGAATGTAGAAAAAAACAGGCAACCACATGGTGTCGGTAATACAAGTGAAAACGTTCTATAAAGTATCAATGACCTGTATTTAGTAGCACACACATATGGTGCCGCGTAACTGCGACGAGTTAGCATACACCGCGTAGCCGCGCTACGCTTTAGCGTGCACCGTGTAGTCGCGCTACGTGCTAGCGTTGCTGAACTTTTCAGTGCTACGTAGCATGTTGCTGACGGGATTCCATATTTTACCTGTCGTAGGGACAGGTCTGTGTCGAAAAACCCGTAAACAGTGTTAGCTCCGCAACGCAACTAGAGTTAATAAATTAATATGATTAGTAGGGATTGAAGGTCCACCGCAGATGTTGAAAGAAGAGTGTGTGCAGAGAACAGAGTGAATGGAACGAAAGGGAAATTGCTTAAAAGCACGGTTTTAAGCCAGGGCGCCCGTCTTGCCCTGTATAATTACGTGCTAGTCCCAACGTTACTGGAAGTGAGACTTGGCTATGTCAGAAAAGGCACGAAACGGTCGAAATGAGGCCGTCGTGGAAAATATGTGGCATAACCCTTGCCGACTATGTTCGTAATAAAGAAATAAGAGAGAGATTAGGAATGAATGATAGTATCGGTGTTAAAAAGAGAAAGATTATGCTCCGATGGTTCGGACATTTAGAAAGAATGATGGATGTAAGGTTAACGAAACATATATGCAATGAGAATGTGGAAGGGTGTAGGTACCGGGGAAGACCCAGACTGACATACCACGATCAAATTGGTCGGGTGCTGTCCGAAGGTGGTGTTCGGAGTCTTCGCAACCGGCGTGTTTGTATGAGGAGAGTTATGAGAGTGGAGGAGGCAAGTCAGGTATGTAAGGATCGTGACATGTGGCGCTCTGTTTCCTCAGTTACCCCTTTAGGGAGCTGGCGTAATGATATGTCGTTGTTGTTGTTGTAACTAATTATGTAATGATGACGATATAATTATTGTAAAAAAGCGCGTATCAGGCGTTACGCTCGAGCGCGTTTCGCTGAAAGTGTTTCACTTGATTATGCTTCTCATATCTGTTTGCATGTCGTGGGCCTTAAATATAATTTGTTCCTTATGGCGTATACTCGAAAAAATATGCGATTTACATATTGTAAATAGAATATTCTCTATTTCTTCTAAAAAAATTACGAACGTAATCTGTCGTAACCGCTGCACCTAGTAAATGATTATAATTATTCCATTATCATTACGAATTCTAGCGGAATTAATTTTCAACGCTAAGTAAGGTTACAGTTTAGAACTGTGTCAAAGTGAATGCGCGAAATGTTACAAGACGTTTATGAAATTTGTATTAAAATACTGTGAAACAGTTCATCCAAATATTTGATTGAGGGTAATCTTTTTTTCCAGTGTGCTTGTAGATTTCTATGTATACTATTGAAAGACTCAACTCGTTTTAAAGACTGAGACTTAGTATGATTAGTGTTTTGTCTTGATAATACATTTATGAAACAGAACATTATTGGAAGCCGTGGCGTTTATGTTTTTTACCGCCTCGTTGTCTAGTGGTGTTCAACCACAGACGTGAAAACCTAGGTTTGAATCCTGAGTCGGACCAAACGAAAAGTTTAAATTTCAAATAACATCCCGGAGCGTTCTCGGTGTTACAACCTCGCAACAGGACAGTATAGAAATAGAGAGAGCACTTGTGTCTACGCAAACACTTGCAATAAGTCTTTGGTTATACCTACGTTAAGTTTATTTTATATATATCGTCATGGACCATGTACCACCGAACAAAGAGATATCTATAGCCCAGCCATAGCTGACGCCGTTATATAATTAAATAGATTCTTTATAATATCACCCTATGTTATAAGAAAAACTTATGAAATTGAAGGGGCAGTCCACGCCAGACAGAATGAAATCAGGCGCATTGCGTTCTTCTATTCCAGTTTAAGATTAGTTATTGTATGTTATTAATTTGTATGTTAACGGACTACAGATACAAGTTTGTAATGTTTTTCTCTTTGTATATAACGATAAATGATGTATCATTTATACATTCTATGAAAATTTTTGCTAAACTTTATGTTTTTAGGTCATCGTGATGTAGGTATTATTTAGGTTTCTTTGATAGATGTACAGGAAAACGGAGAGACAGAAATGTCAGACTACAAAACAAAATTAGGTTCCATTTTTGTTGAAGCACGGAAATGTAAATATAACCATTTTAAGTACTATATTAAGACTAAATCGAACTCCGACCTCCCAACCCACAGTTCGATTACGTGTTTTACCAATTGGGCTATCACTGCAGCTGTAGACATATTAGCACGATCTGCAACACGCTACACATAATTATTCGCGTGTCTCTAAATTCATTTGACGCATTAATCATACAATAAACTTAATGGCGGAGTAATCTACGGGCCAATATTATACTAATGCAAGTCAGTATATACTATAATATACTATACAAATTGCCTCGTGGTCTCATCGTAGGCACGGCCACAGACGGAGATCTTGGGTTTGACTCCCGGGTCGGAGAATACAAAAACAAAAAGTTCTATTAGGATTCTCATAAATGTTTTGTTTAGAAAGTTGGCGGCGCACTGTGCAAAATGGTAGAACTAGAGCATATCATAAGTGGTTTTTAAAAATGTCATAATTTGAATGAAATACTTATTGCATTCGATACTCCAATAACGAAGAAATCCGAATCAGACATTCTTTTTGCACTAAAACTGCATTTTTTCTTCTTAGGTTGAAATAAGTTGAAGTAGCGAATGGCTCATTCAAATATTTACGTACACATAATTCAAATAAATATTGTAAAAAAAGTCTTTAGGACATTTTTTAAATGGAGTAAGTATTTAAAAATTGACATTCCCTATTTTTGACTTTTTTTTCGTCGAAGGTTTTCACATTTACCCACATTGGGTTATTTGATAGCCTAGCTAAATTAATAAATAATTAAAAATTTAATAAGACAGCTGTGGAAGTTTGCGGCCCTGGAAGTTATGGGAAAAAATGTGATAGAGGCCGAAGTAGGTAATTCGTTATATTTTGCGGTTACTGCTGACATAGCATACAAAAACAATATTAACCACAATATTTTGATAGCAATAACTTATCACCTATTTTGTACTCGTCCTGTGTGAGTAAATATGCATAAAATTGACATTAGTACGTATTTCATATCTAAAAAACCAATATATAAGGGGAAGCAAATATTCTATAAATTGCACACTTCAGCTTATATTTCATATTAAGTGACATCTACTTAAATTGGTTATTTCCATTAACTCATGTTGACTTTCAACTATAGTAAGGGCATTTCATCATTTCCTATATCGAGCGTGGCAGAACCTGGGTATCGTCCATAGTTCTAAAGTGTTTGCTTAAACGTTTCTGAAAACAAATTGTGTTTTGTAATTGGTGACATTCAAAGATATATCGTGCCTTCTTTCAATAAGCGCTGGGCTCAAGCATCATAGAAAAAGGACAAATTTATTTGGAATAATACAAGCTGGCTGTAGTCAGGATATTATATACAGTTTCCGGATTCTGTAGCTCATTCACTGCCATCAAGTTTTGGTGAACGAGGAAGACCGTGCATTGCTTACGGAGACTTCAAAGAAAAGGAAAAACACTCTTTTACTAGAAATATTCTTCTAGTAAAAGTGTGTTTCTTTTTTTTTTTTGCGCACATTTGTAATGCATTTTTGCCAGGACTGCGGGCCTTAGGTGAGTATGCAGAGGCTCATCTTGTTGAAGAGCTAAGAAACTCTGAAAGCGAAAAAAAAAAAATCTGGACTATGTGGAAAGAGTCAAACCAAATGAAGAATTTATCTGATACAGAAGCATTGAGTGTTTTTATTGATTTGGATCTAACTAAGGCACAATATATGTACCTAAGAAATTTAACCATCGAAAGAAAGTATATAATGTTTCCCCTATATTACAAAATACAAGAAATAAAACAAACTTGCTATCCACCATCTTCTACAATCGAAATCATAAATACTTATGCTAAAGTGATTAATTAACACGACTTACAGGACTATACAGTTGCCAGAATTTTAAAAATTGATTCAGTTTTCCAAGAGCAACACAGAAATTTAATCCTTTACTGTAAATGGGGATGTGATGGTTTATCAGGCCAAAGTCATTACAAGCAGAAAGAAGAATCGGAAACTATTTCAGATGCCAATCTGTTCTTCACTTCGTTAGTTCCCATTACATGAATTGATGACCTCTCAAAGGCCATTATGTTGCAAATTCCAGTAACTTCATCTGTTCGTTATTGTAAACCCATTTATATTGAATTTTGTAAAGAAACTCCTGAGAAAAATAAGGCAGTTGTAGAAGAAATTACCAGACTAACTATATCTTTACACCCATCAGTAATAAACAAAGATGGTGTTGTAGTAAACGTGAAGAACGAACTTTTTCTAACAATGATCGATGGTGAGGTGGCTGAGGTCCCAACAGAAACTTCATCGGATTTGACGTGCACGATATGTGGGGCTACTCCTCGACTTATATGACCTATTAAAAGTGACTGCTAGACTTGAAAATGAAAGTGTTTACTAATATGGATTATCCACATTGCAGGCCTGGATTCGAAGCATGAAAATGTTATTACACATTTGTTACAATCTGGATTTTAAGGCTTGGTCTGCTACAACAGAGGAGAAAAAGAAGTTGGAGAAAGTAAAGAAGGAATTTGGTGACAACTGTCGACAAACCTCATCAATTAAATGAAAACTCAAGTCATGAAAATACGGCACGAAGATTCTTTTACAAGTACACTTGCTCGGCGAACATAACAGGTGTTGGTGGAACATTTGTTAAACGCCTGTATGTAAGCTCTATCTCCTGGACTGATGATCGATCCCGAAAAATTAGAAGTTTATGCCTTAGAAACGGCGCGAATTTATGTTAGTAAGTATGACTGGCACTACATGCCATCCTTCGTGTACAAATTACTTATACACGGAGAGAACGTGATCAAACATTTTTCTGTTCTTCCTATTGGGCAACTATCGGAAGATTTACAAGAGTCGCGCAGTAAAGACTACAGAAATGTGCTCCTGCACCATGCCAGAAAATGTTCTCGTATAAATAAATGAAGACGTATTCAGAACGCTTCTATATATTTCAGATCCATACGTTTCAAGTTTAAGAAAGCCTTGTGTGAGGAACGTGAAGGATCTTGATGAAGAGGCACGAAGTCTTTTGAAGGTGGTACCTGACAGTGATCCTATATTTACACTGGACGTAGTTTTAGTTAGGGATAGCGAGGATAATAACAATTAGATATTACATTACAAGTAAATAAAACCTAGTAAAATAAAACCAATAATATTATGAGATTTGTCTAATTTGAGATCAATTGGTTTGGTGTGAGGTATAGATAGGTACTATACGATTTTATAATTTTATGTATTTTACTATGCTTGTGTGATAAGTAATTGTTTAAGCTTTCTCAATTTTACTCAAATTAGTACTTTTTATAAAAAATAAACATGTACCTGCTCGTATTACTTTTTTCCCTTTTCCTTTCTTTCACCTAAAATAACTATGTATACATTGAGAAAAATACAAAAATTGAAATTCTTTGTGTATCACTGTATACATGTACCAAATCTCAATACAATACGATGAATAACCTTGAAGTTACAGATTTTTGACCCGATACGGATCCAAATATTCCACTGTGCGGCATTAAACCCCCGAGCCACGGTTCGATACGGACCCAAATATTCCACTGTGCGGCATTACACCCCCGAGCCACGATCCGACATGGACCCAAATATTCCACTGTGCGGCATTACACCTCCGAGCCACGGAGAGCACGTTAAGCCGTCGCTCCTGCGCCTGATTTCTCACCGTTCAGATTGCCGTCCCATCGGAATAGGAGAATGAGAGAATAGAGAATGCACTTGTGTCCGAGCAAATACTTGTCCACTACAATATGTCCTGACCAGATGGCTCTTCTCAATGGAGATGGCCGCTGTAGCTGAAATTCGGCTGTGACGTCATTATTTATTATATATTATACAAGCCAGTATTTATAATACTGGATGTTGTGTAATTGTCAGTTAGTTTCCACTGAATAGGATCCGAAACTGCTCCTCATCATTGTTTAAGCCTTGTCGCGGCGGTGGGGCTCAGTAGATTGTGGTGATCCGAGACACCTTGGGCGAAGCTAATTGAACCTAGGAGTTGGTTGCTCTTTGTACCCTCTTATAAGGCTAGGAGAGTAAAGAGCAGAAGGAGGAGGCGCTCTTTATACCCCTCTTATAAGAAGAGGGGACAAAAGAGAAAAATTAGGCGGCGCTATTGCGCACGGGGCAAGGGGCGAGGATGGGAACCTGACCTCATTGCACTCTCTCAAAGTTGGTGTGGTTGTCCTGTGGTACGGGACAACCTCATCTGTGGAGGTGGAGTCGGTCCCTTAGGGGGCTGACTAGCCGTCGAGGTGCCCCGATGATTTGTCGTTTCGGGGCAACTCACCAAAGACGGCACTGGTGGCGGTCGCGGTGGTTTTTGTGGTTATTCGGCACTATAATCTACTGCGAGACCCACACACCTCGAGACCCCACCCAGGGCCAGTGAAGGCGCCGAAATGCGTTTCCCCACAAAAAAAAAGGATCCGAATCTGCTGGATCGATTTGAAAAATTCTTTTACCATTATTATCGATACTTTCAGTTAAAAGTGGCCATATAACATTTTGTCATTTTGAAAATTACGATAATGCAACCAAAGTGTGAAAAAAATATCAAAGTAAATCCTTATAATAGTAATCTTCACTTGATACAAGGTTTAGTAATATAATATTCTTTTTTTTTTAATATTTGTCGTAAATTATTAATTATTTAGCCGCAGAGATAATTGAGAATCCCTGACAGACGCTGTTCTACATAATTTTTTTGTTGTCATTGTAACGTGTGTGTAGTTTTAATGTTTAAGAGGCCAAAATTAAAATTCATAATTTTTGTAAAGTTAGTTGTAAAAATTTCCGCCAAATTTCGTGCGAAGCAACGACGGACTGCTAGTATACTGTATACCTGAGGGACCGCCTCGTGATCTAGTTGTAATTATATTCAAACACACATCGTAGGTTCAAGAAAAGTGTTCGTGAGATTTCTCAAAACATAATAACAGCTGACGTCATGAAGTGGGCGGTAGTACATCCCCGTGTCTCGGATAGCAAGTTAAGAGGTCTTTTTTCTCTCCGGTCGTGACGGATTGCCAACCCATTTGTATAAGGAAATGTCGGAATAGAGGGTGCTTTTGTAAAAATAACATAGAGGTATCCAGGAGTGTAGAAATTATGAAATAAGTACTTACATATTATGATAGATGGCGCTACATATGGTATCGGTAACAGTGTCGAAAGTTCAATAGTTTACTCGTATCTCAATAGCTGCTCAAGGCGTCTAAAAATTTAATTCTGTATGTTTGTTGATAGGTACTTTCTTTTAATGACATTCAACAAAGATTTTAAAGTCTGCGCAAACTAGTAGAGCAGGTAAAGTCACAAACGCATCTTAGTTTGAATATCTCTGTTTATTTACACCGTATCAACACATAACGGCTAAAAGCGTCTATGATTGAGTGAGCTTTCTCAATTTAGCCGCCGAGTTCAGATCAAAGGAGTACTCTTGGACGCGTAGGATCCCCCGGGAATTCAATAGGGTTATGCAGGATTTATGGGTTATATCGCAGCATTCGGATCCTGTTAAGAGCAGTTTGTCTGACAAACGAGCGTTGAAGTCCACGGGCTTAAACTGCAAGTGCAACCCACAAATTGTATAGAAGTACCGCGTAGCCCGACTTACATCCCGACATAGTGACGGTAGCTCCTTACCGGAATCCATCTGTCTGTTTTAATTTCACATTAGAAGACCAAAGAGATGATTAGTGTTCTCCTGGATGGATACGAGCAAATGACCTCTGGCGTTACGTGCTCGACATCTACGTTACTACTGCGCTAATCTGTCATTATATATCGTATAATGACTGATGCTGAGAACGTGACCTGCAGTGTTTCCATCATAATCGTAACACACGCCGCATTATGTACGTCATAAAACCTAGTTTATGTGTAGCACGGTGCTTCCCCTAACTGATGGTATAAAATTTTATTGCACGACTACAGCCGACCGTAACCGAGCGTAGGCGTGTACTGCATGCGGGTGATAGTCACAAGCAAATTTTTGATACAAGGTAAATTCCTTCCATGCTTGTCTCATTTTTTTTATAGAATAGGGGACCAAACTAGCAATCGGAGCTTTTTTTTTACGACTACCAGCGCCCATGAACATCGACATAATTACTATGCCGATGCTTTGCCCTCCTTCCCCCCTCCCCATTGGGCTGCCAGCTACTCAAAAACCGCACGAAACGCGACACTGAAGATATCACTTTACGGCGGTACCTCCCATCGTGCCGGCCTAACTCCGTTGCACGGGAGGATGCAGTGTCATGCACCATGCATGGCACTTTCTTCTCCTATGCAGCGTGGCACTACCTCTTCCTAAATATTTAAATAAAAATATTTTTAAATATTCTTTTTAAAAAAATCGATGGCAAGACTTCATATTTATATCAAACGAACTGTACCCAATGATTAACTGGGCAACATTTATATTAGTTTAACATTAGAAACTTACTAATATTATATGTACATGCGGAAGTTTGGATGGATGGATGTTTGTTACTCAGTTGTGGATCATAACTACTGAATGGCTTTAGACGCTTGGCTATATTATAGCTTTTTACGTTTCTGGTACATAGCAAGAATAACACGTAAGCTAATGGAAATACTATTTTTTCCACGTGGTTTTGCTTACAGTTCACGTGGTCAGAGTCGCAGGTATTAGTAATATTTAAACTTGCTGTGGTACTAAGCCTTTCCGCTGCTGCCTACCTATCAAAAGTACCGTTAATAACATAAGTAATACATATTTTCATAAGTGGTAAACCAACTATGCTATGACTTTCTACTTCTTCCTCAACCAGGGTAGCCACCACTCCCCACCATAATTCAAGTCTAGTCGTGGCGTTGGGGCCCAGTAGCCTGGGGTAAACGCAGGCGAAGCTAATCTTTGCACCCCTCTTAAAAGAAGAAGGGGCTAAATGGAAGAGGTATCGCTCTCGGTACCCCTCTTATAAGATGAGGGGATCAAGGAGCTACAGCATGTGGCGCTATTGCGCACGGGGAAAGGGGCGGGGATGGGAGCCCCAACCCATTGCACTGTTCCAAAGTCGGTGTCGGTCCCGCACTACAGGACAACCCCGTCTGTGGAGATGGGAGTTGGTGTGGTGTGCCTCGAGTCTCACGCACCACTAGACCCCACCCAAGGCCAGGGAAGGCGCGTAAACACGTTTCACCGCGTCAACAAAAAAGAAAAGGATAGCCTCCACTGGGTACATGTCTCCTCTATCATCCAGTGTGAACGATTATTGCTGCTTTAGTCCACCGAGGACTCCCAGTTCTCCAGAGATATGTAGAAAAAACTGATTAGAAACCATCGATGTGCAATGCTTTATATTCGTAAAATTTCCGATTATTCATGAAATCTTTCAAACTGTAGTATTTTAAGATGCAGACATCCACTAAGAATGATTTTTCCCAAATTTCACCCCGAAGAGTGCGTTTTTTGGGGGAGTGGAGCACGCGGGCGAATCTACAACCCGACTGGTTAAAATATATTTAAATGAAGGTGCTCAGTCAGTCCGGCCGAACCTATACATTCATGAATCACAATCCGCCAAGCAGTACGTATGTAAATGAATGAATTTTCGCGAAAAACATCACTTAGGTAAAACGTATCCATCTCGAGCAGCGATGTGGCTGAGCGTCAGCACAATTGGGTACCTGACGTACTGCAGTTAGCACTTTACAACTGCATGTGTCACGTAACCGAACAACGTTATTCACGAACACCTGGAGCAACGCTACAACAGGCCTAACAGCGCTCTGAAGCATTTTGGATATCCCGTAAACCTGCCTACATAGTGAAGTGCCATACGTAATGAAATTGTTTTGTTGAAAGTAGAGTTATAAAATTTACTACTGTCGCGTTTTGTGCGGTTTTGTATAGCCGGTGGTCTATAGGGGGGTAGGAGGGTAGAGGGCAACGCGTCCGCGTGTGAATTTTGTGGATGTCTACGATCGTCGGTATGTATAAAGGTTTCGTATCCCCGTTTGCCCCCCTACAGTGCAAAATTTTTTTTTGACCGACAGCAAACCGATCTAAAAAGAGCTTCATTCCCTGCCCTGATCTTAAAAGAATCGGTGAATAAAAAGGGTCTCGTCATCAATTTAATTGAGGTCACGCAGCATGCAACATGTTAGAGTAACTCTGGTCTCATTAGTCGTACCGTCATGGCTTTGTAGCCTTCCTCGATCAACACAAAAATATTTTTTCGGGTTAGAGGTTCGTGAGAATAGCGCGTTTAATCAATCCATCAATCAGTTATGCATTTGCTATAAACGTGGGTCAATGCAGTGGGTGTTGGGCGTTACTAACATTATAACTATCAATTAATTGGTATGGAAATATTTTGACACAATTCCATAAAGCATTTAAACATATTAGAAATATAATTAGATAGCAATTTCATAAAAAAGTCATCTACAGCGGAATTCAAACAAACACTTCAGCTTATATAACACTATAGATAATGTGCATATCACCACTTCATATACGGTCATACATGAAACTTATTTCAATAAACAACATATACAAAGTCGAGAATTTGGCTTGTACAAAATATTCCTCAGAAAAAATTACTATTCGAACATTTAACAGGCGTGCTTCGTATTAAAAAAATACACGGAAAATGTTCCGTTTAGTAAATTCTGCTGTCATTTCTGTATGCAGTAAATTTTAAATCACTATGGCTATCGATATTTAATTGACACTTTTGTTTGGAAAATATACAGCAACTTAGAATTCCGCAGAGTTTCTTTGTACACCATCTTCCCAAGGAACATTCCTAAGCCTATTAACACTAAAACCTTGCTATATATGTCTTCTAATAACTATAAGCTTTTATCTCTTCTATGTCATTATATCCGCTCTAACAATATAGAATTGTGAATTGTCTCTTTTTTTAATATTTTTTGTGTATGTCCTGTAACGTTTTCGTTTGTCCTTTTTCGACTATCTACTTTCAAACAAGATATTTATAATCTCATCACTTTGGCATAAGTTTGAAACCGATCAATCTCGAAAATCAGTGCTCTTGTCGACTTGGACATTGGCAGCAATGGCTGTTAACCTATGACGGCCGATTGCCATTTCTAACAAAAGAGAAGAAGAAGAAGCATCTTAGAAAATATAGTACTTCGTTAACACAAATACATAATTTCTTGCCACTTGAGTGTACATACTATAATCAAGTTTTCAAATTTATAATAATTACTATGTAGCATTTATATTATGATGAGTTAAAATTAGTAGAAATTTTTGTACATAAAGTTCTATAGGTACAATTTATAAAAGCAAGTTTTCAAAGAATATGGGAACTATTCTTACAAAGTGGTAGAATTCCAAGATTATAGAATGTTTTTGGAGGAAATTGCGGGAGTTTTAATAATAATAACTTAGAAATACTTTATTTACTATAAACATGTTTTATGAACAATTTTGGCGAATAAATTTGCCTTACAAGCGCAACGATTTAACGAATATACAAATATAACATGATAGTTTTACAGTTTGCCTTACAGCGTCCGGTGATTTCATTCGCGTTAGCCGCAGCGAGATGGTATAACATAGCCTGTCTCGATACTTGGACTATCGAACACTAACAATTTTGGGAATTGGACCACTAGTTCCTGAGATTAGTGTGTTCAAACAAACAAACTCTTCGGCTTTATAATATTAATACAGATGTACGCCAAAAATCCGAGAATTCACAAACCTCTCTGAAAATATATAAAAGATTTCACATCTTTTACGTTCCGTCGTCTCCTATAGCCCATTTTGCTGGACATTTCCAGTCGAGGACCGGCTAGCCGGAGATGGTTCCGGTAATTGGTGCACTGCGGTCAAGATCCGGTTGCCGAACGCTTTTCACTTTCCACTTTCAACATGGAATGGAAAATATTTTCTAAACATGCGCAATTGCTAGTATTAAAACAGCTTTTTCGTAAGCTCTTTGTGAGACTAGGTAATGCTTGCGTCTTTTAACACAAGGTTTTTATAGTTCGGTACACAAAGGGTAAAAGGGTTCCGTCTCTGTCTGTCTGTAGACAGTTGAAACTTTACATGTGACGTATTTCTGTTGCCGCTTTAACAACAAATACTAAAAATTGTTATATAACAATTATTGTTTTTTATATAGTATTAAACTACAACAGTGTATATATATATATATATATATATATATATATATATATATATACCAAATGATATTTAAATCATTATTATTATCCAATGACAAGCGCTGCATACATGCACACGGCATAGAACAGTAGAAAAATAGATTTATTCAATACTCCACAACACAGATGAGTGACATAAGACACAAAACACATCAAAAAAGCCGAACAGATGAACCCTGTACAGTAATGCAGTTCACTATTACACATTATATCAAGTTGTATAACAACAGTTGGTTATTTGTTAACAATCGAATAATTTGATTATAGTAGATTATAGACTCTATTATTCAGACGCATAGACTAGAATATATAAGCGTGATTACTTGTTCGGATGACTAATCCGAATAACTGAGATCCGAGTTAGCCAAGCTTCCGTATATTTACGACGAACCTACTGGTTGTGTATTTGCTAGTGGTGTAACTATTAGAAATATACAAGATAAATACCAGATGGAGATTATGTAATATAGGCGGGTCTGTAGTTTTGTAGTTGTTACAGTAAAATATATAGTCTTTAATATTGCAAATTTGTGTGTATAAATATTTAATTTTACATTTATATTAGGAGATAAGTCATACTGTGTAATCAAGTACTACACACGGACCTCTGTGGTGTAGGTTGTACTATAAGGATCAAGCGGCGCTGGCTGGACAATGCGTTTACATGGTCCCGCTGGCGTCGGTTGACCCTAAGTATGAATTGTATTTTTTTTGTTCATTATCATTAAATAAAATTTAAAAAGAACTAGTGGCACTCGTACCAACTAAAAATACAGAATATGCAGGGCATAGCTTGACAACCCACTAGGTTAGGTAATATTTTCATTACACACACATATGTGTGTGTAATGAAAATACATATACATAGTAGGTAAACCGCTCTCTTTTATGCACGTAAACTATTACTTATTGTTACTATTTTCCTGTGGTTTCATTACGTCGTATAACGTAATTTTGACTACAAATTTCCACAAGAAATGCCTAATTAATTACAAAAACAATTTCGAAGACCGACTGTTGCTTGGTTAGAGTTTGCCTACGCTGTCTAGTGTTATAAGTAAAGCAGATTAAAAAAAAAACTTAGTATATACAAGTAAATTAATAGGCGTAGCAGGTACATATCGTTGCCGCACTTGGTACTGTGTATTTCTTTATTTTGTACGACCACGCAACTAACAGTTTCACGTGCGGTCCCCTGACTTGGATGAGGTCCGGTTGTGTTTGGTGCTCGCGGCGTTCGTTATTGAAGAAGTACCTACCCATTAACATAATCAACAGGACGCCTCGATCGCTACGGAATCCCGAAAGGGGCCGACAACAAGCGAACGTTGCCACCAAAAAATGAAGTGAAATTTTCACGGAGGATATACATTTGGCACGGGCATAAGTGCATCATTCTCCCATTTTTTTTCTCCTGTTACATAGGTCCCTGAAATAAAAATATTTGTGTGCGAATATACCTCCAAATCCGCGCTGAATTTCAGTACATTAGATATTACCCAGGTCTGTCTTACATTAGTAGTAATTTTACCATGTGTAAAGTTAGTCTTAAGTCTAAGCTGCTGGTAGTGACATATATCATAATCTATGATATTGCAGTCCGAGTGGAGTGTAAATCATGAAAGAATTTCGGTTACCGCGGCCATCCCTACAAACCAGCCAACTGCGCAGGCCATATTCTACTGGACTTGCGTGTACACATTCAAAAGCACACTATGGGCCTTTATTCCGATGAGACGTCACTGCGTCACGGCTTGAGAAACATTAGATACCTATGACCGACGGCTTAACGTGCTCTCGAAGGCACGGCGGTGTGACACCGTCAATTTTGAAACTCCGAAATATAATAAGTTGTTAAAAAGAGGAGGACTGCAACGAACGTTTGTTGGGTTTTATCAGAAGCTCACTTTAAATAAATATAAATACAAAAATCATTGAGTTAGTCATTCAATTGTAACACATGGCATTCAGCGCATATATGAACATAGTATTATCATATTAATCATAATAGACAGATTACCACTTCACAAAACAAAAAATATTTTTTATTCGGAAAGAAAAGGTGGGTAGCCTTTTGTTGTAATTTAGGAGGACAAGCGAGCAGTCAGCACGTTTTGATGACTACCGACGCCCAGGGACAACCACTTAATTGTTATGCAGATGTTTTATCCCCTTTCTCCCATCACCTCCACAGACACACGGGCTACTCACAAACCACTGCCAATATGTGACAGAGAGGTACCTCTGGCGTGTTGCTCCAATTCAGATTCCATGCAGCATGACACTAGGTCTTACTAAAGTTAAAGTTCTCTTGCAATAAATTCTGAGGTTGATAGCGCGGGGTACGTAAGTACCCCGCGGTTTCGACCTCAAAATTTGATGTTTTTTTATAGCATAAGGCATAACCCTCCGATGCCCATGGACATTCGCATGATCGTTACGCAGATGCGCTCCTCCCCCCCAATGGGCCACCGGCCACTCACAAACCGCACGAAACGCGATGGCGACGCTGTCACTTGACGCCGGTATCAAATGAGCGAGAGCTACTTCCCCGGTCGTGCCGGCCCCACTCCTCTGCACAGGAGGGTGTAGTGATTTAAGCACCTACATCTCTACTGTCTCCATCAAACCTTGTCAATGAAGTTGCTTTTTACTGTAGTTTGGTGTAGCTACGACACAAACCCATTTTGATGGAAAGAAAGGGGGCAGCGCATCTACACGACAATAATGTCTAAGGGCTTCGGTAGTAGTCAAAATGCTCTGGTTGTTCCTTTATCTCCCTATAATATAAAAATAATAAACTCTTACGCGGCTCTTCATGTCTTTATTGTACTGAACAAGTATTCTTCGTTTGTCGGTCATAATGAGGATCGTGGCCGCATGACGAAAGTAACGCATCTGAGTATCCCAAATTGATAGACAACGCGAGAGTAGAGCCATAAGTCATCACTTCACGGTGTATAACCTGAGAGAGTCACCCAGTTGATCCAGCCCAATTTGATGTAATGCAGCAAAGGCACTACTTGTCTGTGAGAAATTTTAGTAATGATACAACTCAGGGTAGCAACACCTTCTAGTGGTATTTCTCCTAAAACACTTTTAATGGTAAGTTGTATTGATTATAGTTATCACTAGTAGTAAACCAGTAAGTCATAATCTACCAACACTGAAAGGCTGAAATTCCACGGCAACTTACCATGACGTACAGGGTAAACGAGCAGTCAGGTCTGCTGAACACAAATGGTATACTGACAATCAACTTCTTTTTTTCTTTATAAAATAGGGAGATAAACGAGTTCCTTTTTAAGACTACCGACACCCATGAACATCCAAAAATTACTATGCCGATGCGTTGCGATCCTTACCCCCCCCTCCCAATGGGCCCCGGCTACTCATAAGACGCACGAAACGCGACACTGAAGATGTCACTTTACGGCTGCATTATGTACCTCCGCGGTCGTGGTAGCCCGATCCCGTTGCAAAGGAGGATGTAGTGTCATGCACTATACATGGCACTACCTCCTACTATGCAGCATGGCACTACCTCTTCCTGATCTTCTCCAAACATTTACTATTCCTATCCCTCATGGGTATGCATGGTAGTCTTACCTAATCTTAATCATAATTTTATGCTTTACCACATGTCTAAGGCTAAAATGTCCCTAAATATATGCTAAGCTTCGTACGACACTCATTGTCATTAAACATTGCACTTCAATATCATGATTGCTGGTTAAAAATTTAAATAAAAGGATACCTATATAAAAAAGTATAGGAATAAAAATCATAAAAATATATAACATTGTATTTAACTAAAAATATTTTTACAAAAATAGTCAATCTGATCTGATGGTATATATTATTTAAATTAATGTAATACATTTATATATAGCATTTCCTCAGGAATAATGCTTGTCAACAAAAATTGTTAAAAAAATATACCTTGTCTATGTTCTAGACAAATAGTAATTTTTTAATAAAACTTCTTTGAACATAATATGCTCACTTGCACATGTCTTTAATAAATATCACAGTAAAATAATATATACAAAGCGCACCTAATTTTCACAATTTCAGATAATATTCAAAAGAATTCTCAATTCTTTTACAAAATGATTTCTGCTCTCTATTAATATAATTAACTGTCTACTTAAAATATATACAATAATTTACTGAGATTAGCACCTACTAGATCCAACTAATTTGTCACTTTATAAAGCTACTAAATTGCCTAATGTGCATATCTATCATTTTTCATTTCTCTTCTCTCTTCTTGCTCTGCTCATATTTAATAGCTCTACCTATTTGGTACAAGCTTGTCGCAGCAACAAAAACGTTTACAGCAAACAAACTGTAGTTCTTTGGTATGATGACTAGCGAATAGCGAGACCATATGAGACCTGTAGCAGCGAGTGATGCCGATTGAGGAATAGACAATGATTCTACAGGACGTGACAGATCACCCAAGCCAGCTATCACCAAGCTCTGAAAATGGATATACTTATAGTATTGAATTTTTTAAAAACCTATCACTAAAATATATCAGAGTAATGTGTGTCTGTATAACAAACAGTAAGCGACATTAACAAATTTTTTTTTATATCATCAAAAAAATCGGGCAAAAGAAATTGGAGCCTTTTGATGACCACCTACCCCCATGGACATTTGCATGATTGTTCCGCAGATGAGTTGCCCTTCTATCACCATGATTATTATTTATTATTGTTAAGTTACTGTTCACAATTATTTATAGTTGTATTCAACAATAAAGTAGTACAATTAAATAAAATGATTGCTACTGAGAAAAGTACACACAGTAAAGTAGCTATGTAGTCTGAAAGATATAAATTATTCTTAAATGTTGTGAACCACCTCTATATTATGTGATACTAACAGTGTTTAGATAGATGCTTGTCAAAACATTGTGTAGGCAAGTAGTAATGCTAGCAATATAATTACTATTTTAATATATACATGACTACATTTATGTCACAATTTTGAACTATCTATCACTGAAGCTTTTCACACGCACTCTCAATAGCATCTGGTGTATATGTACCAAGTTCATTGGTAACATTCAGCAAGCGCATATGATCAAAGTTCCTTACCTGATACTTAGTCATTTCTGTGTTGAATGGATAAAAATAGCTGAAATATCTATTTGAATTGCCTAATTTATTTCTTGAATAATTATTGATTTTCAGACTCATATAATGGCAGGTAGTGTGTGCACTGCACATGTCTCAATGATTTTTTTTTTAAGTTTGTATTGGAGACAGAACAGATCACATGATTAAAATATATTTTGGACAGAAGTAGTGCTATTACAAGAGCAATAAAATAAAGTTTTTTGAGGCAAAGGCAATTATTAAGCAAAAATTAAAAATTTAAAAATAGATTTAAAAGAGAAATCAATAAAAGTGATAAGAATTACTTATATTGAAATGTTTGTTACAGTATATGCAGTTATATGTTCTTTATAGTAAAACGCGACACACTAGCAGTCAGAGGTACAACACACACACTTCAATTGCACACTAAAAATGAAAAACAATTTTTAAACATCTTTAGATATAGACAGGGTAGAACCTGTACTACTTATCCACACTAATGACAGATTTTAATGCTAAGCTCTCACTGCTTTAGAATAAAATTGTCTACATAATGAGATGAAAAGACATGCACTTTGTAATACATTATTACTTTACTATTTTGGATCATACAGTATTGTTTGACCTTACACAAGAAGGTTTTATAATAATAGAGTGGCCTTGAAAAAATAGACTTACCCATTTAAATGCTGGTGCCCAGAAAAATACAGTTTTTGGACCTAAAATTTTAAATATTTCCGTAAATCCATGTATTATAGATGAATTCCGTTGAAAACGTATAACTGACTAATGGTAGTCTTACCAGCTGGATGTTCCCATAGTGGTCGTAGTTTGGTTGGAACATATTTCTCTGCAGAATTAATAAGAACTTTGTATAATGCAGATGCCATTTTGATTGCAGTAAATTTTATCTTTCCAATAGCTTAAGTTTAATACTTATATGACTTTGAGCGGTCAATGCAAGACCTTGATTTCCTTAATTTTATGATTTACCGCATGATTTGATAAGACTTAACTGGTTTATTTGATAAAATATTAGCGAGCACCGTAGTATTGTACTGACATTTGGCTAGGGATTGTGTCATACGTGACATCTCGCTGGAGATGTCAAATTGGGAACTTTTTATATTGCGTGTTCAGTAATTTGCCAATGACTTTCTCTTTAAAAAATTTTAACACGCTTCTTGCTTTATTTTACAAGTTTTTATTTATTTTCACCGGTCGATTGGAAGAAAAATGTGATCCTCCTCATGGTTAGCTTACCGACTTTGTATCCATGTGTAAATATGATGACGATGCAAAATTATTATGACGTCGTAGAACTGATCTGATGAAATAGATGGAACGTAATTATTGGAACCATGCAATAAAATATTTATCACGACCTCGTCGAGTCTGGGCTCGTTTGATTTGTCTCGATGAGTACTCAGGCTAATTAATAGAATATGAATAAAAAAATATGATGACCGGCGCGGCATTTTCATAACTTCAGTAGGGTATTCATAACAATATTGTATAGGCTATTTATGATTAAAAGTTAAATAATTGAATACCTACGCTACTAATTTGGAAAGGAAATACTTCGCCAGACACTTTGACAGGACATAATATGCGTGTGTGTGTGCGAGTGTGCGTGTGAGTGAAGGAGACAATACATTAAATTTAAATATCTTGTTTGCATCTAAATATCTCATGATTGGTTACGTTTTACGTATAGTAACTAAAGTACCTACGCAACCTTGTTAATAATAAAATTGTGTAGATACTTTAAAATATCATCTAGGTCTATTATTGAATAATAACTTCTGCCAGAAAACGTCAAAGCGATTCCATAATGGAATCCGCGACACATGGTTACATTTCTAAGATTGAGAGCATTCAGGCAAGTTTTTACCGTCTTATGAATTTTGTAATTCAATATGTAGAAAATTTCATTTCTTACCGCTTAAAGAATGTAGAGTTATCGCAGACTTATGTTATCCAGTGAATGTGGCGGACGAAAATGTTGATTATCCCCATATTAGAAATGATAGGCTTAAACACTTTCATTGTATCATTTCGTATACCCTGCCTCTTGCACGTGCAAACGGTGAGAACAAACTAGAGACAGAATGCTTTGGTTATTAGAGCATGTATGTACTTCATCAGAATGGTTTCGAGTTCAGAGAGAGATTTCGACAAAGATTTGTTTAATAAAACTACTTAGTGTGTTAAGAGGTCTCTTGAGTGACAGATATGTTGCCTCTTATGTAAACGATAAATAATAATAATAACCTTTTATATATCAAAAATAAAATATTGTGAATTTAACACAAACATTAAGCTGTAACTTTCCAAAGTTGTGAACATAACTGACATTTATGTCGCTTATGTTCATGATGATCTGTCTAGATTTCATACTGTAAGCGCTAGCTGTAAATTTTTGAAATAAATGAAAATAAAATAAAAGTAAGATTATATGCGTACCTAAATTAAAACTTTGGAACGGTCTGTGTAATTAAGTAATTACGTATTCAGAAGTACTTTCGCAAAGATCTGTGTACATTTTTTTAAATGACTGGTAGTTTTGGAAGTTAATGATTTTGCTTGGTAAGAGCAACTTACAGGACTTTGCTTTATTGTGAAGTAGTCATGTTGTCTCTTTTTTCTTTTTTTTTACTTAGGTGATGAATGATATCTCCTCTCTTAATCCGTATGTCGGACTCGTCACCTGAGGATGCAACACCGTCTAAACCCCTGCCAGGATCCCGGATTTCCTGGCAATAGGATCCTCACAACGTCAGTCTGGCCTCAACGAGAAGGCCATTTCTGCAGACTCCTCTCACACCTGCACGTCGGTCTCCTTCGGAGATGACTGTCTCGGGAAGGGACCCACCGCTTCTTCCATGATATGACTCATCATTACAGAGCATCACTGTGAACATGCTCGGCATAGAGAAGTCCTCTCCGATGACTGGCGTCAGATCGTGACGCAGCGCCGCCTATTTCGAACACAGCTCTAGGGTGAGCTGTTGTTGTCCTCTTCTGTCCAAAGTTAATCTACAGTGTTTCGAATTTTTTACTACAGAATTTCGAAACAATTTGTCAGACTCTGACAAATTGTAGCTGACTTCCACCAATAGAACAGATGAAAGCGCATCAAATTTTGTTCAGTACTTATTGCTTACTCGAACATCTAAACAAGCAAATCACAAGAACAATTATTCTGGTTTCTATTGCTCCTATAAAAATAATAAACATATGGTTTATTGTTAATAAAGATATGGACATTTTAATACCAAAGTGATTAAGATTTCAAATGATAAGAAACGACAAACAGTGAAATACCTAATTATCATTTGCTATCAGTAGCAGTTTATCAGTTCTTAGATACTTTATAACTTATTATAGAGCGAGACAATTTAGATAAAAGCAATGCAAAATCTTCGATTGTATGGAAACAAAAATTTGGACAATCATGCATTCAGCTCAGGCCTATGGCCAGCAATGGACTAACGTCGGCTGAAGAGAGAGAGAGAGAGAGAGGGAGAGAGAGAGAGAGAGAGAGAGAAGTGTCAGAGAAAGAGGGGGGCAGGGGTGGGGGAAGATGGCATTAAGCACAATGAAAGGAAAATGTTTTTATTCAAAGTAGAATTACATATAAAAAATATTTTTTGAACGACAGCAAAAAATACCTACCACTTGTTTAACCCTAGTCCCTAACGTACCCCGGTTCTAATGAGAACCTTTGAAACCAACTCAGCGTGTCTGTAATTAATTTTTAATTAAATAAAAATCATTGAATTATTTTTATTAAATAAAAATGTACAATTACATTTACATGATTAAGGAATAAGCAATAAAATTTAGACCTTGAAAAAGGTGTAGCCCCTTTATGGAAAAGGGTCCATATAATACCGCTTTACAAAAAGGGACCTAAAAAAATTAAAAACTACAGATAACTAGGGTGGATTGGAAAGTACTTGACCTAAAACAGATTCATTTAATTCTAAAAATTGAGTCTACCCACGTTTTTTGAGGACTTTGGTTTATAATAAGTATAGATAATTTGCCCATCATACTATGGCCTAATAATTACTAATTGACATAAAAGTATTAGGTCCAATAATTACTAATTAACATAAGCAACAGAGCTTCGATTCACAAATAAATCACTGGGTATATTATTTTAATGGAATAACGTAAACTATGTCAATGTGTGCAGATTAATATGATTATATTTATTTACGCTACACTAGAAATATTTTATAAAAAACTAGCGTAACTACGGTCCTACTAGTAGTAGCGTCATAATATATAATTCCTTGCCTCCTCTTATAAATGTACCATTCAACACAAATAAATTTCAATTCTGGCCAGTAGAGCCTGAGAGTAGCGCGTTCAAAAAAAAAAAAAAAAAACAAACCCTTTAGCTTTATATTATTAGTAGAGATATTTTAACATATTGTTATTATATCTACATGTTATTTTTTATGAAACTGTATGCAAACATAGAGGATATCCCGTATTAAATTCCGATTATGAATATGTAAAAATAGATACTTAAAACTTGACCTAATTATAGTTGTGTAAATAATTAGATTTTTCTATTAGTTATAAAGTATTAAAAGCAAATACATTGAGTACACAGTTTAGGCAAATTAGATTATAACTATACAGATATACACATAATACACACTAGTTACATATATAACTTGACACCTGTTACTTGTTAAGGTGGATACTTTATGAAATGGAATCGCTATTTGGGTATTTAGTACTATTTAACTTATTATAATGTACCTTATAAAATTTGAACTACGTATCTATCTACTTACAAATACTAATAACACCAAAATACAAACGTGTAGCAAACTCGCGAAGTAATAGAATTTTGTATTTGCATTTAAAAGTAGGAGTTGTCCGAGCCACTAGCAGAGGTGGAGGTAAGTTGTTGTGCACTTGGTCGGGGTAGTGATAACTTGCACAAGGGAGACCTTATTCGATGTACATTATACTCTTTCCTAGATAACTTGCTATATAGATACTTTGACAGCCTGGAAATGACCGCACCAAACATCATGCGATATGTAAACGCCTACGAATTTCCATATTTAGCAGCTTCTCCTTAATAAGATACGGAGTGATGTGGGCACGAGGTGGAATGTCCCAGCAGAACCTATCACATTCATTTTGAACTCTCTGGAGGCATAAACTAGAACGTCTTAAAAGTCTTGGGCCATACACTACGCTCGCATAGTTTAGTTTTGATAAAGTTAACGTTTCGCATAACCTATACGCAGTATAATAATAGAATATATTGTCTCACTTACTAATATACAGCGAATACGATAGAGCAGCTTCAAGCGATAAAAATCTATGGCAACAGTGATATTAATGTGATGCCATGACAATATTAATGTAATCAGCTATTAACACACTAACATCGGTTTGCATCTCTCCCATCTGCGGGGGAGATCCGTTAGCCTGGTCGCACGGCGAGCACTCATAGCAATGCGATGTGGCTTTATTGGGCTGGTCTCCGCTTCCATAGCATAAGTTTACGAGAGGTAGGGCAATGCTGCGTTGCACCAACTCTCGCTCACATTATACTGCCGTAAAATGACGTCTTCAGCGGCGGGAGGAAGGTAACGCATCGGCATAGTAATTATGGAATGTTCATGGGAGTTGTTAGTTATAAAAAACGCTCCGATTTCTCGTTTGCATATTAATACATAACAGAAATCCACGTCCACCTATAACAAAAATAAAATCACACCGAGTATTCGCACACAGTTGTTATGCGCAAAGATATATGTTTTACAAACATTCTATCGCATAAAGATAACAATATACGTTTACAGGATGCATTCACACACACACTCACACATTTCGCGATCTGATGACATTACGTGTTCTTGAAACGTACCGAAAACAATAGACATCTATATCGCGGTTTCCTTAAATAGCCAATTTTAACACATTGGTTACAATAATTTAAGTTAAATTGGAGAACAATTACAATAATTAAGTTCTGAAGTATACTTATTCACAAGGTCTTGTGACAAGTACCGCACAAGGCAAAGCAAATTCATTATTTTTTCATAAGGGTATAATGACTTAGCGAATCCAATTTGGTTCCCGCGTCATAAAAGTTCTTGATGAAATTTCACCAGGCATTTCAAGAAACTTATATAACTAAGTAGGTGACTACTAAGCATAATCAGATGAAATGAAAATTAAGACAAAATAGATTTGCTACAATGTCTATTAACATAAATATTTAAAATATTAAGAGAACACTTGTCAAGATGATCTCGTTCTGTCGTTCAAGCAGATACGCATCACTGACACCACTCAAAATGAAATTTCACAACTTGATGACAGCCTAGGGACTTAGAATTCGAAGTTCGCAACACCTATAAACTGCATAGCGGTACTGATATATTATCTACGGTAACCGTTTTAAGACAGCAAAGGGAATAAGAAATGAAACACAGTGACGTATTTAACGAGCAAATAATTTACCGAAATGCAAAGAGATGCGTAAATCCAAAAACAATACGGTCTACAATAAAATGCGCGTTCTTTTTTCAAACGATATTTTCACGTCCAGGAATATAGGTCAATGGTCACGTAGTTTATTCGATAAAAGGCGCGAAAGAACGTTTGCACTGAAAATTGTTGAACGATATAAAACAGATTATTAGATGTTTTGAACTCAATAATTATTAAATAAATAGTTAATCATACACTTAATATATCTTTTATAGCTTATAATAAATTCACTAGTTTAAACTATGTACGGCCTTCGTCCAGATTTAGTTAGAATATAAACTATGATGTATTTGCAGACATTATGTGTGTTAACCTAGTGCCGCAATAAACTTACTAAAAATATGCCGTAACGAGTACTTATATAAATACATATATGATTTTTATAATATGTAGTACAGTAATATATCTACAAGTAAGATTATGATTAGGTGTTACAAGTTACGTATGTATCATGGAAAGCCTAATAGAGAGTGAGGGACGTAACAGCGTATAGCTGATTACAGTCAACCATCCCGTGGTTGGCTAGTGGATTGCGCATCCGGGTGGAGCGTACTCATCCCACCTCCCACAGATTTTAATGGAGCATTGCTGTCTCTATCAAGCCGTGTCCTGGGTCTCATCACACAAGCCGTCCTACCTGGGCTCCAGAACGGGGCCACTGTGGTCTCTGCAAGCAATAAATAGAGCTACACTAAGCAGCCAGGAGGATTGAATGCGGACGATTGCTTTGCGAAGACCACTTCGAGGTTTAAATGAAATGGATCGGACGAGAGAGACGAATCTAATTTCAAAAGAAGAGAGTCTTTCGGTAAGTGGAGATAAGAGGTTGTCAATTTTTATTGATTGTTGATAAACATGTGTAACGTGTATGATCATAAAATGAGCACCAATAACCTAATTACAAAAAAAAAAGGGAAAATTAATCACAACTCGAAAATTCATGCATGATTTTTTTTAAAAAGTATATTACTCAAATGGATAAAAGGAGATTAATTAAATTTAGAAAAAATAAAAAGAAATGCCACGATCCCGCGGCGGATCGCCTCGAGGCGTGGGCACTCGTCCTCATCGGATGACATATTTTGTTCCCCCCAGGAACACATGGTTGATGCGATAGTAACGGAGACTGGTGTGGCTCCTCTACCCTCGGTCGCTCTGGGTACGCCTGAGGAGCACACCCCGACGGAGGCTCAAAGCCTCGACACATGTCCCTCCTGTTCTGACAATGCCACCTGCCTTTGCAGCACCCCCTGACCCGACAGTGCCAGCTGACCCTACAGTATCCTACGAATTCTGCCAGAAACTCGTCGCAGTAAGGGGCGGCTACAGACTGCCGAGCAGAGGGATCTCGCTGCGGGATAGAGAGGCGAAAACGAACTTGCGGCGAGATCCCGTGCTTAGCCCTGATCGTGTGGCTGAGGCTAAACGCATCTAGCGGCTTTATCGTAATGCCAAAAAGCGGGCACTTCGCCGCACTGGCCGCCCACCGAGATGGTGAGGATGTTTGGTCGCATGCACTCGATCAGGAGGAACCCGCAACTGATAGCAATGATGGGCTGTCCGCTGTCTTTGCAAGGGATGAGGTCGCCCTAAAATTGCGTGGGAGGGACGTTACCTCTACTACTCAGGCCTACTTATAGCGGACCCGGGAGCGCGATTCTCCTCTCTCTGTTTAACGCGGTATGGCGTTTAGGACTTATTCCAGATTGTTGGAAGAACTCGTAAACCGTCCTCCTACACAAAAAGGGCGACACTGCTGACACCAGTAGCTACCGACCAATCGCGCAGGGGGATACTATCCTAAAGCTGTTTTACGTCTTACTGGCCGATAGAGTCAAGGCTTGGGCTGTGTCCAATAAGCGCTGTAAGCGTACAGAAGGGAGTACGAGGGTTGCTTTGAGCATAAATTCGTGCTTCAGGAGGTCTAGCCACCTGGCCAATGCATTGCCTTGTATGCCGTAGTCCAGCATCAACAGAGCGCTTAAGGGACACGGCGTACACGTATACGTGAGGCAGGCTATCGCCACCATGTACTGTGGCTAGCACTAGCAGTCAGTCCTTATGACTGAAGAAGGGCTTACGGAGGCAATAGCACTTGAGGCTGGGGTCAGGCAGGGTAGCCCATTAAGCCCCGATTTCTTCAACCTGGTGCAGGAAATATTGCTGCGCTCAGCATTAAGAAGCGGCGAGGGCTGTGTTGTCGGCTGGCAAAAAGTCACAGCCCTAGCCTACGCGGACGACATTGAACTCATGTGCGACTCCAGTATCGGTACGAATCGTTTCCTACGTGTGATGGAGGAGTGAACTCGGGCTTTTGGACTCAACATTAACTCCGGCAAGTGTGCGATGCTCCATATCGATGGGATCAACGGTATCAGATCCACAATATTCTGTCTGGCGAACAAGTCAGTACGGGCTCTCGAACCTGGGGAACTATACGAGCACCTCGGTATACCTACAGAATACCAGGTTAAGCAGACCCAGACGGGCTCACTGGCGGGGATGGTGTCCGATATAAATAGGATCGATGACTCCCAACTGGCGTCATGGCAAAAGATCGACGCATTGCCACCTTTATCTTGTCATGCGTCGATTTCATCATGCAGGGCACATAGAGAAGACCTTACTGACCGAGGCAGACAAGATAATCAAAAAATCTGTGTGTCTGAAAAATGAGTGAGTCTCCCCCAGATAGCAAACGCCGAATTGGTATACGTCCCCCAGTGAAGGGTGGAGCCGGTCTTGTTCCACTCGGCGGCATATACGACTTATCACAGTAGTGCACGCCTACCAAATTCTTTATGCGAGGTCTCACTACTGACACCTGGCTGCAAAGACGCTGAGGAAACAACTGATAAAGCACTACGCGCACGTTCTTTCAGACAAGAGCGACCAGGGCAAAGTCTTGGATGTCGCATCAGAAAGTGGGAATTCCAACCACTTTTTACAGTTAGGATGCAACACTCGCTTCTGCGACTGCCGGACTCGGGGTTTTGCCGCTGAACAATAGCCTGCGGTGGCGGCGCCAGGCCGATCGGCGCTGTCGCAGATGCGGATTCGGCCAAGAGATCACCGCGCATGTACTTAATCAATCTACCTCTCACTTAGCGGCGAACCAACGGCGACACAACAACCTGCAAAACAGGCTGGCCAAGGCGGCCCGGTGTTGCGGTGCAGTTTCCGCAAAAAAGACCGTACGGGGAGTATCCGGCGACGTTGCCGGGTTAGGCCCTACATCCTTGTCCGAGACACTATACGGTGATCACGTGACTTATACGTGGGGCATGTGAGCGGCATTCGGCAGTATACGTAGCTCTCGGCGATCTGTAAAATTAAAATTTACGTTATAATTCCATAATAAAATAATTTCTCAATAAAAATTCATATAATATGTAATTATTATTCTAAATTAAATATAATTCATTCTAATATAAAATATAAACAATAATATAAAAAAATAACTGAATATAATATATTATAATAATTTAATCCATTTATTGTACTGGGCTTTTCATTACTTGTAATAGATAGTACCAGAGATCTCCCCCAAAGGACTGCAAAAACACCGGCCCTGAGATACTTCAAACAATATTGGCTAGCAGGTGCCAAAGTACCCCTTCTCCTCACCCTGTACTGAGGGTAGTATTATTTATTTTAAGAAAATTACATTTCATCTTAGCATTACTTGTTTAATTTGACGTTCACTACTTAACAGGAAAAATAAAAAAAACTGCTGCCCAACTAATTATAAATCATGACGTTTATTTTCTTGCGATTCTCCAGACAGTCCGGAAATAACTGGCCCTGGTAATTGTACAGGATGTGAATTGTATAGTTTTGTACGTATATCCTTCAAGTATTTATTTTACCCAACTGACTCTCATTTTTAAACTGCAGTTCCAAATTTGTATTTAATTTTATTTTTGTGTTATAAGCAGGCACTACAATTTTATTCTATAACGTATGGGCCAAAAGACATCAGTGACGCATCATCGTCTTGCTGGTTCGGTTGAAAATATACTGAAACATAAGCCGAATCAACCCTTTTTGCCTCTCCCTTGGGACTGGGCCATTTTTGTATGTTTTTTTTTGTCCTAATGTAATATTGTTATTGTCATTATGTGTAAATCTGCTCTTGTAATTTGTTATTGTTGCCTCTGTGTGTGTTGTGAGCAAATAAGTGCTTTTCTTTCTATCCTTCTTTATTATTCATGTATCTTATATATAAAGTTTAGATTAGGTTAGACCTAATATAGGGGCCAAACGAGAAATCGGAGCCTTTTTATTACTACCGACACAAATATCTGCATAATTAGCTTGCCGACTTCTATCCTCCTCTCCTCCAATGGGGCCACAAGCGTGAAACGCGATACCCAAGATGTCGCTTTACGACTGCATCATGTGAGCGAGAGATAACTTTCCACCATGGCACTCACTACCAAATACTATACATACTAACATTAGAGTAATAGTATTAACACAATGCATACTAATATTAGAAATGTGAAAGAAAAAGCTATCTCTAACGGCTAAAACACAAAAAGGATCTTGATGACATTTTGCATGTAAATGTAGTCCTGAGTTCATAGGGAGGCTACTTCTTAAAATCAATACGTAAGGGTTACAAGTGAGAGTGTTTGTATGAAAATACCATCACTTACATAACTTTTCTTCGCGGACAAAATCGTCGGTACCTGTTTATAAACATAATACTTTGCTCATCGCCAAATATTTCGTGCATCAAAACAATACCTCTTATAAAAGCTATGAAATTCGGAGTTGAGCTCAAAAATACAATTTTAATAACACTTTAAAGAGCGTAAAATATGAAGTTTATTTTTTAGGAGTTTAATGAAAGTGTTTTCAAACAGCGTCATAACGTTAATTAGTTTTAAAGTTATCACTCTTCGTTCCTTTAGTTTTGTGGAACCAGGTTATTCATATAATTGTAATACCTGCGATTAATTTTAGTAACAGATCGAAAGTAAAGTGACAGCTGTGCTGGCGAGTTTTATTCGGTTTGTTAGTCTTCGGCAGCCTTTTGGTAGGGTGGAGGAAAATAGGTAACGCATTAATATAAAAAGAGAGCTTTGTCGACGACTCTTCATGGATAGCACAAGCGAAAAATGCCGGCCGGATATCATCAAAATCGTGAAACACTTCATGATTTTGTAACGCACAATCTCCCCGAATGGGTGGGGTAGTTATGTATAAGTTATGAAGCTAAAAATACACTTCATTAGGTTTATGAATCTCTGCAATAAACCGTTTATTAGTGTTATGTCGTAAAATACTTATCAGGAACTTGCGTTATGGACTTCACGATTACCAGTGTTTATCAGTCCCCTGCTGATTGTATTTATGTCATTTTGTACTCTTTTCTCTGTCTAATTTAAATTATATACTTAGTGTGCATTACAGCCGAAAGTACAAAATTCTAGATTAAAAAATTCAAATTACTAAGATAATATTACAAAATAGCTATGTAATAGATTTAGAAAAATATCTAGATATAAGTGGGCATTTAAAGTCGTGCATATAAAATAAATCAACTGTCAAATTATGTACTTCGTAAAAACAACTTAAACATATGTGCGTAAGGTTGACATTTCAAGGAAATATGTTTGAATATTGCACATCATGTAAATAAAATCTGCATCGTAAAAACGACTTACAATAACACGACAACCTTAATGTACATTGTACTATTTTCACAGAGTTCAGTTTAGAATTCTAATTTCAACTATTGATTTACAGGACTCAGTCACAAGTCAGTTCATGGAAGGACTCAAACTTTAAAAAAAAAACTTTAACTTCTGAAGGACCTGAGTTCGGAACATTATTTATATGACACGGTTCTTCAACAATAGCTCAATTCTTATTAAATAAGACAGCAAAGCTAGAGTTTATTTCTAATTGTAATTAAATTTTACTTGAGAACGACACGCAAATGCGTCGTCCTTTTTCCTCCCTTCCAAGGGCCAGGCAGGTAGGAAGGCTTTTTTATAGATTAAGGGGGGCAAACGAGCAATCGGACCCTTTTGATGGCCACCAACACCCATGGACATTCACATGGTTATTACGCAGATACGCCTTTTATCATTCCCCCCCCCCAATTGGACACTGGCTACTCACTATACGCACGAAGCGCAAAACCGATGCAGTCACTTTGCGCCGGTTTCAGGTGAGCGAGAGGTACTTCCCGGTCGTGCCGGCCCAATTCCGTTGTACAGGACGACGTAGTGTTATGCACCATCACTACCTCCTCCTATGCAGCATGGCACTACCTTCTCCTGCTGCTATTTGCATAACTATTATGCGGATGTCTATAGGCATTGGTAGTCATCAAGAGGTTACACTCGCTCGTTTACCTCTACAGTAAAAAATAATTCGTAACAAATTTAAATGAATCGTTTACGGATTATAAGCTGTAACTAAGTATTAACACATTCATGAAGGTTAAAACATATCATTACGCACTGAAAATGTAAAACATGATTAGTTTGGAAATGAACATTTGGAGTATAATCCCAGTTGGTCTGTAGTGTTTGATATTAATGAACGGAAACTATGTCAGTAGGCCGTTGATTTACATAGATACCTAGATACACAGTCAGCGTCTCAAAACTGTCTGCATAAAAGAAGTGCAATTGTCAAATTATGCACCGTAAAAAAAAATCACTGATGCTTTAGAATGACATCGTGCATCTTGTATTTTTGTAAATCAGCGGTGTACATGTTAAATTTTTTTTTTGTAAAGTCAACCTTGCTCGCTTTAATTTTAAGCCGTTTTTATAAAGTAGTTGAGAGAAGTGCACAATTATCAAGATGATAGATTTTGGAATACTTGTATAATAGAATCTTTATATCTTCGGTGTACTTTGGTATTTTTGTAAATCAATGGTAGGCCTGTAATAAATATAATTAGCTAATTGCCGAATCTTTGCAATTGTATACATAAACGAAAGGTTCCTCACCCGCTCATTCATCGCGAATTTTTTTTAGTAGTAAACGAGTAATCGGAGCCTTTCGGCTACCACCGTCGCCCATAAACATGCGCATTATTTTTGCGAATGAGTTGCTTTGATTTCTTCCTCCCCTCCAATCCGGTAAATAACAAACCGCACGAAACACGATAGCATAGCTGTCACTTTCGGCGGTGGTCTTACCAAAAGTGCTAGGATTCAAACTTTGAATAGGAGTTTATTTTAATATGTATGCTCACTGAAATTTGCTACATTCTCCCTCTAAGGGTGTATTTTTGCGGTTTATTATTTGTGTACTACTTTGTAACTAGCTGTTATCAGTGATGTCTTTCTAGTTATACGTGGAAGAAACCGCATAGCAAATAAGTGTAACTGGGCAGCTATCTTGTAGCTCACGGGATGATTTTAGTGTTCGAAGAACTAAGCCTGAATATAATTCACATTTCGAGAGCAGAGCTTTATTGGTTTACACCAAAGCTCGAAGCTTCATTTATTTGCATATATTTTTAAAAGCTTTCAAAATTTCTTATAAGTTGTTTTGTGTATAAACAAATTAGGCATTTGTGTATTTTAGTAGCGAGAGTATATTAACAAGCGGTTCGTTTGATCATCGAGTTGGTACGGATGTTTTATTAGTATAATGGATAGGTGATTACTCATTTATGGAATTTCCACAATTGCTGATCATTGATTTACAAATATTTATATCAATTATGCTTATACACGTACTCACTCATTTCTAATCAAAAGGCATAGTCTTTACAATGTATCAACCTATATTTTACCCCTTAAGGATAAGATAACCTAAATCGCGTATCTACTCATTTTTTTTGATCTGTTCCTCAATAATAAATTTTCATATTTGCGACTTAAATAATGATGGATATTTATTTCAAATATACTGACTTTAAAAAAATTTTTAAAATTACTTCCCTAGTATTCCAAACTCACCGTTTTCATAACCCTAACGTGAATATTTTTTCTAGAGTAACGGGGGATTAATGAGCAATCGGTGCCGTTCTACGACTACCGACGCCCATGAACACATCACCATAATTACTATTGTGTTCATAGTAAGAATGAAGTTTATGCTGGGCATGAATCATTCATTCTGGACAAGTAATTTATAAGTATAGCTTTAATGTGTGCAGTATGAAAACAATGTCACAATTTACATCGTGTTAAACGACAACCGAGCCTACCTAACACCAGGGTTACCGGTGCAAACGGTGCTTACGTCTCTTAACTTTCATTTCAGAGTAACTGGAGTAAACTCCAGAGGTGTCACACAGTTATTATTGTGTAGCCAGTGCTCATTTGGGCATCTGATTGTTTGCGACTACATACTACATCGAGCCCATGGATGAGCTATACAACAACCTACCTCTGATCATATGTCACTCGTAACAATCTCATGTTAAAATTGAAATATTTTCACACCAGTAAAGAATCTGCTGATGCAACCGACTCAAAGACTTATATCATCTTCTTATATAATGTGATAGAAACTAATTTCTCCGAGAAGAATTTATGATGGACACTAAGTGTAATAAAGCTAACGTTTCCTTTCTTATACATAATATTGTTAGTTCTAATTTGAAATTAGAATATAGTGAAAGATTCTTAAGTTTTGTTATCCATTCGTTATATATACGGGATTTAGAGTTAAGTTTATAATTATTTTTCTAGTAAAAATAGTAATACCAAGTATTCTGACACACATCCTCTAATCTACGTTTATTTTTTTCTATATTTATAGGCCAAAGAAAGATTAGTATGATGCCTTTCATGTTAAGTCGGTAGGGTACATAGTGATTAGGTTCGTAATGATACATAATAAACAAAAGTTATAAAGTAAACTAATATAAATTTTATAATAATTTTATATTAGTTCAAGTTACATATTAATTTCATATCGTGTGGTGAGCTCGCTTTTGACACGTCCTGAAGAGTTGTTTCCATACATTTAAAGCATAAGTTTTCATAGTTCATCTATTCTTCTCGTTTCATTTATTGTTCTTTCCTTTCTTATATTTTTCTCATCGCATAGCATGCTTGCTGACCATCTGAAACAAATAAAAAAAAAATTAAAATGATTCATACATAGTCTACTTAGATATAAGGTTTTAGTGGTCATCTGCACGGTCTGCTGTAGATATGGGATATAGATACTTCTTTTACCACAACAAAACACAAAATTAAGTAACACAAGTTTCAACATCACTACTACCTGTACACTGCAATGTTCTCTAATTGTTCCGCTACATTGAAGTCCAAAGAAGATGAAGATGTTTCTTGTTAAAAGGAAAAGAAAAATATGATTTTAAAAAGATAGATAGCATGTCTCAATCAGTATTTATGTATACATTAAGAAATTTATCATATCACCATTAGAATTCTATATTTAGTAGTACTAGAAGTCCATAACGTAATGTGTTCCAGCCAAAAATGTTTGCAAGTCAAAGCTACATGTAATTTTTTTTGTTTGAGTTCTTTTTATCGGACTACATTTAGTCTTGTGGCTGTGATCTATGATAATTGTGTTGATATAAAATACATTACTTGAAGGTCTCCACACTCTTGGGGCTTCTACATCAGAACTGAATGAATTAATCATTAATGTTACGGCCACAGATACAGATGATATGAAATTGGAAAAGATCTATGATGATAAACTGTTTCAAGAGTTAATAATAATAACTTACTAGATTGAGAAAAGAAAAATAAAAGTTAAATAGTTTATGTCTTACTGCATTAATTTAATAAAATACCTGTAGGATCTAACAATTTTCAGTGGATCACAATTATTATGCATTATGATGCAGCTATTTTCGAAGTCTTTTCTCACGATTGGGAATTTGTGTAATGAAATAGTTCCTCGCTTACTTAAGCAACCTGGTAAGTATTTACGATAAGGCATATTGAATAACTCACTACATCTGGTATGTGGAAAATTTTACTGATATGTGGAACGAAAATGTATGGAACTTCTTTCAAACGTTTATTCCGCTCAACACGCATGACCACGTAGTAAAGACAGAAAATATGGCGGCATTATTCGAATCCATGCTTATGGTTGTTTTGTGGGTCATTGACGTTATTGGTGGATTAGAAGACGCTTCATTTTTGGCCACGGTACGACACAAAACGGGAAAACGACTGTGTTATATTAAGATTATGCCCCGTGAGTAGATTTAGGACTGACTTAGTCTTTATGATGCCTTTAAATAAATTTATAAAAAAAGAATCTGCTGTGTGGTTGTAATCTTACTAATATTGTAAATAGATAAATATGGCTAGCTTAGTTCGTAGAGTGACATCACCATGGCTCAAGCCAGTAGCCTGGTGTTAACCCAGGCGAAGCCAATTGAACCGACGGGGCTCTCTTATACCATGTGAAGAGCGAGGGTTTCACAAATTGTACGACTCGTCTTTACACCGGTCTCATGGCGTCAATTCGGATGCAATGGAACAATAGCACTACCAACTACCAACAATCATATCAATTCACCTTTTCCCACTAACAAAAGAATAAGAGTAGCGGAAATGCCTATGACGATGATGATGGTGGTAATGACGCTAAATCTACTGAAAGTGCCATCGCTAATGACTATATAACGACTGCGGTTATAGCCCAGCGATGGCACATAAAAACAAACTGTACGTAGGTATATAATATGTAATTGTACTACGCGGCCGTGTACAGACATCTGTTGCTTTGGGCTGTGTTCGTGGTGCAATATGCAAGCGGACGCGATTTTTGCATTTATTCGCTTGTAAGCCCCATGATACGGAAACTTCACCCCGTTTAACACACAGTACATTCTGAAATACCACACAAGTCAAAATATGTCAAACTCAGTTAATAAAAAAAAATATTAAAAAATAATACAAGAATTTGTATACTTTTATACTAAATACAAAGAGTTTTGATGCCTATCGTAATTTTTTAAAAATAGGATAGGGGGCAAAGGAGAAATCTGCGCCTTTTTACACCCATGAACATTCACATAATTACCATGCCGATGCGTAGCCTGCCTTCCCCCGCCATGGCCCACCGGCTACAAAGATTACTTTCTTACTAGAAGGCTCTGGTGTGAATGAATACACTTACTTGTGAACTAACTTATGTACTGAGAAATATGTATATGAAAAGAGTGTGGGGTAAGCCACACGATCCCCACCATGGTTCAAGCCTTGTCGTGGCGGTGGGGCTTAGTAGCCTGGGGTGAACTCAGGCGAAGCCAATTGAACCGAGGGCGAATCTTTGCACCCCTCTTATAAGAAGAGCAGACCTAAGAGCAACAGTAGGTGGCGCTTTTGCGCACAGGGCAAGGGGCGAGGATGGGAACCTCACCCCATTGTACTGTCCCAAAGTCTGTGGGGTTATCCTGTAGTGCTGGGCAACCCCATCTGTGGTGGTGGAGTTGGTCCCTTAGGGGGCGGACTAGCCGTCGAGGTGCCCTGATGATTGTTGTACCGGGGCACCTCACCAAGGGCTGTACTGATGGCACTCGCGGTGGTTTTTGTGGGTATGTGGCACTATCATGTACACACACCACTGGACCCCACCCAGGTACGGTGAATGTGCGTCAAAAGCGTTTCTCCGCGTCAACACAAAAAGCCACACGATGTGGAGCTGGTAGAAACAATTTTAAACAATTTTTTCATTTTAACATTAGGTGGTACTATTACAAATGTGGTCGAGTCCTCCTATGTTCTTTGCTTAATGGTGCCATTTCTCCATAATACAATAATTACTGGTAAAAGGTTGGCGTTAACTAGAAACTAACAATCCTTTATCAACTCTCCATGATGTTATCGTCGAAGCACTAATGGCATGTCTGTCCTTATAGACTTGTTGCTTGATATCTTGAAGCTAAAAGCTGAGGCATGTATTCTCGATGGCACGACTCACATATATGTTAAGCAAATACACGTGAAATACCTGATGTATGAAGCAACACAGATACGTTAAAGTTATAATAAATCTAGTTATGCGTATATTGTAGAGATTCCCCCCGAAATAACACACAAGGGCCGGGTTCTTATCTAATAAATCAAAACCTTCCCTGGGAATTATTCTGTGCATGCAATGGGGAATACAGCACAAAAATCCGTTGAGTAAAGTCTGAGAAAGTCGACCACGTACAGGCGACAGAATGTGTCTTATAATAATACGAGTCTGTGTATATACACTACACCGCAATTAATCCGGGCCACCCACTACTTTGGAATTCTGATACAATTTTCTCGAAAAGTATAAAACTTATATTTATTAATGTTGGTCTGTCTGTAATAGCCTAAATCCCACACAGGTGTTCCAATTTAGTTGCAGTTTTGTTATCGTATAGGTCGTTTGATAAACAGTGATGATAATTTTAAGACTCCTTTCTATTTTTCTGGCAAGTCTGTTCTAGCCTAGTGGCCGCTCACCAGCCTCTTCTTTCCAATCTATCATATAAAATTGAGCACTTTACTTTTAAGCTATATTATAGCTTATTTTTTATTCAGTTCTTATGAAGAAGCACCTAGTACTTTTTTAACGGTTAAAAATATTGATAGTTTATTAGTATATTAAATATATAGTAACGAGACAAGTTAGTCCCTTAATGACTACCAATGCACATAGACATCAGGATAATTGTTATGCAAAAGTCTATGCACTATGGGCAAACCTAACAAACGCAACAGCGTAGATGTTACTATGCGGGGGCCCGCGATATCATTTATGACGAAACGTGCCTTTACGATCATATTGACCCAATTCAACTGCAATTTGTGACACTTGTAGTACTTAATAGCGTGCATTCCCATTATTTTTGAGTTACCCTGACTGATTTACATTGGGACAATTCTCCCTGCTCCAGTCAGCAGTGGCACTTTCTTCTATCATGTTTAAAATGACCCGCTCTCTCCTATGCCCCAGACCAGTTATACTCATGAAATCCTCGACAAACAGCTATTTATGACTACATAAACTTTGATCTTGTGTGTCACCAGCAGTTCACTCTGAGAGGGCGGAATATATTTCAATTACTTATTCCGAATACATAGTAAATATCTAATCATTACATAATATGTGAGGTCCGGGATGGATGCAAGTAGCAGGTGATCGGTCATCTTAGCGTTCATTAAAAGAGGCCTACATCCAAGAGTGGAACGATAAGAGCTGATAATGATGATGATAACATAATATGTTTTTGTTTAAGCAGGGCTAGTGTTAATTGAGAAGAAACGGGGCCATTGTGTGCGTGTGTGTCTGTGTGTGTGTGTGTGTGTGTGTGTGAGTGTGTGTTTATGTGTGTGTATACTGTCTATTCATAGGAGCTACTTACTAATTTAGATGTAAGTATATCTAGGTCGCCCTCGCGGGAGCTTCTATTGAAAATAACGCAAACCTAACTAACTGATATAATAATCATAATATAATATCCACGTGGATGTTATGTTATGTAATCATAACATAATATAAAATACGTGGATGTTTCCACATCATTAGCCCAGCCGTGTGTACGGCAAAGACTTGTGTTACTGATATATAACTATCAAACGGAAATATAATGTTTTCTATAACTCATGATTAATCTACTGAAACCCCCGCTTGTGAATAACAGGGGGCAAGTTAAAACTTACCTCGGGTATTGTTCTATTGATTCTATTAAAATCGATCACATACATACCGCTTATGGAGACTCCCTGCTAACGGAAGTGACGGTCTAGGCGAGACTGTGGTCGATAGGGGGATCGACCTTCCTCCCTTCACGCATATGGGAAGGATGCATCCCGATAGTTATTTAAAATTAGCTAAATTGTATTAACCGAGAGGAACGGAACGCTCACTGGAAGAGCTCGTTTAGCCTGACTAGGGGTATCCGTTCCCCCTTTCTACCACGGTACCAATTTGGGTACGAGTCGCTCGCGGTCGTCGTGGTAAACCTAACCGGTACGGCGGTTTGATTTGAGCTCGTGGACAAATCGCGTAGGGTACTAGAATTATCCCCTATGACTACAGTGACATAGTTTTGAGTCAATGCAGTGGCGGGTGGCACATGGATCAGAATACCTAGGAATTGCTTATCACCCCACCATGGTTCAAGCTTTGTCGTGGCGGTGGGGTACAGTAGCCTGGGATGAACCTAGGCGCCAATTGAACCGAGGAACCCCTCTTATAAGAAGAAGAAGCTAAGGAGCGGGTGGAAAATCGCTCTTTATACCCGTCTTGTAGGAAGAGGGGGACAAAGCGGCAACAGGAAGAGGCACTTATGCGCACGGGGCAAGGGGCGAGTATGGGAACTTCATCACATTGCACTATCCCAAATTTGTCTGTACTATCCCTGTAATGCGGGACAATCCCATCTATGGAGGTGAAGTCGGTCCCTTAGGGGGCTGACTAGCCGTCGAGGTGCCCTGATGGTTTGTTGTTCCGGGGTGCCTCACCAAAGGCGGCACTGATGGCACGCGCGGTGGTTTTTGTGGGTGTTCGATACTGTAATGTGCCGCGAGGCACATACACCACTGGACCCCATCCAGGGCCAATGAAGGTGTGTAAAAGCGTTTCCCCGCGTCAACAAAAAAGCATTGCTAATCAACAATCAGAAACTAAACATAAGTGTCAAAGTTTGTATTTGAAACTGTTTAACTTTACGCGCGCACTTTTAACGGACGCGTTAAGCTATGGCTATGCTTTGTTGTTCTGTTCGCTTTGTAAGAGCGACTTTATGGGAGTCAGTAATTACAAGTTGACTCCGACTTCTCGTTTTCCCCTCATGTCACTAAAATTAATGTACAATACACAAAAAATAGCATCCGCGTGCGCAGAAATCTTATATATAGTTATACACATTCTGTTTATATAGTCATTCAATACTGGAAACTGCTTTAGGCTGTTGTTAGGCTGCTGTTACGCTTGAAGAATTAATGTTTCACTCTGATTCACATTTACTAAATGTCATGAGCTTTAAATTGTTTCATAAGGAATAAACTAATAATCTTGTCATGTCTAAGTTGACCGGTCCAAAGCATAACTGCATCCTGATGATGACAGACGTGGCGGATAAATCATCCTTAATCCCTCCTGAATGCCGAGTCTCGAAGAGAGATGTCTGTAATTTAGATGAAACGGTCATTCCCGTCAAAATGATCTCATTTCTTAGCTTCATATTTTCCCTGTCACTTCCAAGAAATAGGATAAACAAATATCTGGCAAAATTAATCTACCATGCACCCGGAGGAACCGAAGACGTCCAGGATGATATATCTTTGTTCCAAATTATTTTGTCAGTATTTTCTCTTTAAATTTGATAAGTTGGACTGGCAAGACCAGGCACACACAAAACCGCTATAAAGTGGCGGCATTATCTTCGCATTTCCGAAAAGTGGTAGCTTTACATTATTATATTTTTGAGTTGCCTATGACTAATAGGTCTCAAATAGGGGGCTATGGTTGGTGGAGGGTAATACATATCCATTAAATATGGGGCTGTTAATGGGTGTCGATAGTTACCAGACAGTCCCGATGCTAGACGGAACGAGTCGTCACTGCCGAAGTTATACCGCAAATTAAAAAATAGAGTGACAAAGCAAGTTCTCTCTCTTGCCCGTATAATCATACATCCTACGAATAATTCCCCCTCTCTCTTCCTATCTTCGCTAAATTAAATCTTCGTGTGAACTTACGTTGGCCTCGCCCTAATAACGCCTCGTCATACATTAATCAATTTACTTCCCAAATAACGTGAGCATAAGGAAGTTCTAGTTGAAAAAAAAACTTGATTTGGAAAACGAGGAAACATATTTTCCACTGTCTCTCATGGCCTTAATGTTATAGAAAATCTACTTAAAGGACCTATCGGCACTTTTTGAAAAAGTCACTTTACTTATAAGTATCAGTGGTTATGGCATTGCTCCTTTTTTTTGTTGACGCGGGGAAACGTATTAACGCGCCTTCACTGGCTCTGGGTGGGGTCCAGTGGTGTGTGGGACTCGCGGCACATGATAGTGCTGAATACCCACAAAAAAATACCGCGAGTGCAGCCCTTGGTGGGGTGCCCCGGAACAACAAATAATTAGGGCACCTCGGCTTGTCAGCCACCTAAGGGACCAACTTCACCTCCAGAGATGGGGTTGCCACGCACTACAGGACAACCCCACCGACTTTGGGACAGTGCAATGGGGTGAGTTTCCCATCCTCACCCCTTGCCCCATGCACCGAAGCGACACCTCCTGTTGCTCTCTGGTCACCTCTTCTTATAAGAGGACTACCGAGAGCGATTCCTCCTTCTGATGTTTAGCCCCCTCTTCTTATAAGAGGGGTGCAAAGATCCCCCTCGGTTCAATTAGCTTAGCCCGGCTACTAAGCCCCACCGCCACGACAAGGATTGAACCATGGTGGGCAGGCATTGCTCTAGTTCACTCCAAGCTGATCATCTGGATGCTCATAAACCATAAAAGGTGGCAACTTGACCATTCTCTAAAAGCCAAAATTACGTACGTAATATGTACTCCAATCCAGCTACATGGAACTATGGCGCTATATCTCACAAACCTTTACACTCATAATTGCAGAAGGTGTCGCTGAAAAGCCGAGGCAGGTTTCAGAAGCGTATGTAATACGTGCCTAATTAAGTTACCGGGAGCACGAGGACACCAATCATCGCTGCCACTACATACGCCGATCTAGTTATGAATACATTTCAGATTAGTACATTGGCGTAGCACTCACAATTATCAGTAGTACATTGAGGTAACAGTAACAATTATCAGTACTACATTGACGTAGCACTAACATATTAGCGATACTATACTGGCGTAGCAGTGCTACGATAGCGCTTGCAGGGTGAGTGCCTGGATGTAATATGTGTCTATGGAATGTTGTATTGACTCGTGCTTCGTTAAAGGAGATTAAAGATTTTGTTAGCAACATTATAAAAAAATATGTGCAAAAACATACTAAACTAGTAGATGATACGATGCTTTCCCGTTTACATACTTCGAACACAGTGCAAATACTGGTTCAATTTTAATATTTGTTATTTATAATCATCATCACTTCGTAATTATCAGCCCTTATGCCGGCCACTGCTGGACATGGGCCCCTTTCAGTGAACGCCAAGAACTTTACATGGGGCAGATGCGATCAGTGTGCAGTAATGCGCTTATTGAAATGAGAGAGAGAGAGAAGCCTTAAAGACATCGCAACGGGTTAAAGCGACAGCTACGCTGTCGCGTTTCGTCTGTTTGTTAATAGCCGGTGATCCATTGGAGGAGAGGATGAAAGGAGGGCGATGCATCTGCATGATAACAATAATCTGGATGCTCTTGGGCGTCGGTACTCGTAAAAACTCCAATTCTCTTTCATCCCCCTGTACTATATAACAGGGACTGTTTTCTTCGACGGTCACGTTATTTTTGAACAACTAGATCCATTGGCATTACGAAAAGATGTCGGCTAGCTTTGTATTTTCTTCTAAATTTAGAACCAGGTGTTGTTCGGTTAACACCAGCAATTGAATTTCACTGTCAAATATCGTGACGGAATTGAGTCACCACCTCAATGTGCCTAAGTCAATCGTGCGTTTTTTTGCGTAATTTCTTAACGTGTAGAACCTCTTTTGTGCTGCAACCTATTCTGCTCATTCGCCCTTTATCCTCTGGAAGAAACTATGTACAATTTACAGTGGACTGTGGTGCTGGACGTTATAGCTAGCATGTTATACCTGTGTTTATTATTCATAGCTCTGCGCGGCGCGGCACATGTGTTCCGTTTCGTCGTTTCCCATGAAACTTGCCATCGACTTTACTCTATTAGTTCATTTTATCTAAATCGGTCCAGTAGTTTCGGAGCCCGTTCCATTCAAACGAACAAATAATCGTTTCTTTCCTATTTATAATGTTAATAAAGATTAAAGATTGGCTTCTATTATCTATTTTTTTTCTATTATCTATTTACTCGCAATCTTATATTATCAACACTACATTGATGTAGTACTCACGCCATGCCATCAATATCCTGTTCTCCGGTACAAAGTGGCGTAGCAAAAACGCGCCTCCAGTGCCTCTTACACTGGCGTAGCACTCTCAATAGAGCGCACAATATAACATTATCATTATAAACTAGCAATTTCACCGGCTTCATGCCGGTTCTTTGCAATTCAGTGTCCAATATTTAAAAAATAAGTTTATTATATTTGAATGAAGTATTTCGTAGCACATGTTTTACTTTAAATGAAGCGTTTCTCTTAATTAAAGTAAAAATCTAAGCTTGTGGAATAAATCCTGCAGGTACACGCAGTAATGTTTGCGCCGTAACGCTGAAGCGACATTCGCTTAAATATTTCCGCGCGAGTAGGTTCTCTATGATGTGTATACTGCTGTTATTTTATACTATGGAACAATAAAGTGTAATAGCCGGATAAAGTATGCTATTATTTTGGATTTTTAGAGCCTATCAGCGAAATATATAAGTGCTATCGTAAGGTTGGATATGGTATGCCTCCAGGCATTGGATAAACATCGGCCCAACCTTCTCTCGCTCGCTGGATGCTCAGACAATAGAAGCCTTCTGTCATCTGACATAGATGGCAGCTTCGGTGTGTATTTGTTTCGAAGGGGTTAAAGGCTCGAAGGGAGCCCGATCCCATTGCCCCACGCTTGCGGCACTGCCCAACAGACACTTCGAAATGTGCCCTTTATGGTCTCTCTAGGATTATACGCTGCTGACGGTGCTCTGAATGGATGAGCTCTCGCTGTCGAGCATCATCCATTCGATGCTCAAGAGTGATCCTGTGGCTTTCGTATGGCTCTCCATACGCTCTGGCTGTCTAAAATCATCCGATGCTCGAAAGTGATAGTGCCGGATGACACGCTGCAGATGGGGCTCCAAATCGATGAGCTTTCGCTGTCGAGCATCATACGTTCGATGCTCGAGAGTGATAGTGCAGGATGATAAGATGCAGACAGTGCTCCGAATGGAGGAGTTCCCACAGTCGAGCATCATCCATTCGATGCTCGAGATTGATGGTCCTGCGCACCTATAGCTTCTGAATGGAGGATCTCTTGCTATCGAAAATGATCTATTTGTAGCTTGAAAGTGATGGTGCAGGATGATACACTGCAGACGGTGCTCCTAATGGAACAGCTCTCTCTGTCGAGCACCATACATTCGATGCTCGAGAGGGATGGTAATGGATACCCATGGCTTAATTTTACAGAAATTAACTTCCTTATGATTTGTGTATGATAGCTAAGGTCAAGAGGAAGATTGAAGGTTAATGATATGCTTTCAACGTTCTGGGTTCTTGTAAATCATAATTTTAAACATTTGCAATTGACCAGAAGCAAGGTGGAATAGTATTACAAGATAGATCATTCACATTGAACCGGTTGTCTTTCGTCTAAGCGTTCCATGACAGATGCAATATAAATAATTAATGTTGTGCTGCATTATAGCTGAATTTGGCCGGCACGATCGGTAAGTTACCCCGATCATATGATAACGCCGCAACGTGACATGTGTGTACGTGCTTCTTCAGTTTCAGATAACCCATTGCTGGAAAAAGAGGTAAGGAGGCCTCATGGATGGAGAGAGATGGAGGATGTATATGGGCGTTGGCAGTCATCAAAATGACCTGTACGTTTGCCTTTATAAAATTTGTCCACCGATGCATACATAAAAATTAATGATGATGAATATAAAATATATTCTGTAAGTCTGAACGTCCCAATGAAATTAAAGAGAAGGGAAAGGTAGAGGATAAAGTGATATGAAATTATAGGGGCTGCTTTTGTCTTTTATTTCAAAGCGAAAGGAACTAGGTAAGGCATCCACATTATGCTTTTGTTCGCTTGAGAGATTTCCCGCTCGGGGCAGTTACGTATTTAGAGTTGTAACATCTATTTGTACATGTCATTAGTGACTGATTTTTATGTTATTAAGAGGACAAACGAACCGTTGAGAATGAGGATTAACAACTCCTGACATAATCATGTAATATGTAAATGAGTTGCTTCTTTCACTCGTGCCAATGGGCCATCAGAAACTCATAAAACACACGAAGAGTGACGGGAGTTTGCGGCTATGGTAATCCAATTTAGCAATACCACTACTCCATATATTATAGGGACAAACGATCTATCCGAGTCTTCTGATACCAATGGCCATAGACATCCACATAATTGTTATGAAGATGCGAGGACAAGTAGGACTCCTTATATACCACCCAATCAAATGGGCTCAGTGGGTTACTCGTAAACTGCAAGCAAAGCGACAGCGAAGGTCTGCTGGCACGCTGCGGAGGCGAATGTAATTCCACTGCTATACAGCATGGGACTATCTCTTACTAAAATGCTATGTTTGAATGTACCCAAAATACATCTCTAGCTGTTCACCTAGAAAAAATGTCTGAAGTCTAAGTAACTAGTCTTACGAATTTTATGTCTGTTTATTTAAACGCCGTGCTCGTTAAATAAATAAACCGCGACATAATCCGTAAATCCGCAGTTTTATTGTAATGCACTATACATACCTAAGATTAGCTAAACATTTATTTACTTGTATAATATTTGTACGTGTGTGTACTATGTTTAAACTAGTAAATTCTCATAAACTACTTTTTTTTTTTTTTAATTTTAATTTAATTTTTTAAATTATTAATTAATTAAGGTTTATTTAATTATTTATGTAGCCCGACGTTTCATAACCTTTACAGCAACCATTGATACATAAATAATTAAATAAATCGCGATAAAATCCGTAAAAGTAGTTTTATTGTAATGAGTAACATTCGCGTAAACTTAAGATATCAATGAGAGGTAACCTAGACCACGATCTATTGAGCATAGCCAACAAATACACCTAATATTTTAGTGAACTTACCTCATGCTTTTTCTTTCATGTCTTTTGTGAGCTGATTCACATCTACACGAATATAAGGGATGATTGTATGTTTATTTCCATTGAATAGTGTCCGAAACCACTGTTTTCAAAAATTCTTTGACCGTTAGAATCGTACATTATCCGTTATGAATATAGGCTATATAATATTTTCAAAAACGTTTTGATCGTTAGGAAAACTTCGATAATGTAAGATAAGGTGTGAAAAAATATGAAATTAAATTCTCAAATCGCAGCTGTACAGATCATTGGCAGCTGCTGTACCGACAGACGTTGTTCCGTCATTTATTGAGCTTTTTGTAATGCAAACTTGTAATGTTAACGGCCGAAATTTCTTTCAATCTTTATATTTTCTTTATACTTTTCTTGAATCTTTATATTTCTTTTAAAACAAAGGTTTTTTGCAATATTCTCCATATGAGCTTAATTTCTTACAACTTTCTTTTATAACAAAGTATTATTACGTCATTGCCGCCGTTTCAGGTATAAACCTGAAAAGTATAAAGGGAAATACTATAAAGTATAAAGGGAAAAAGACCAGTCGCCAGTCGGAGCCTGCTGAATTCCCCTAACTTTATCCTCTCCGAGGGTACTACAATGAAAAGAAAAGGAACGGCGTCTAACGTAAACTATTATGCTGATGTTTATGCGCATCGATATTTATCGAAAGCCGAATACTCGATTTTCCGCCTATAATATAAAAAAGACAGGCAAGGAGAGAAAGAAAATGTTTGTCACACCTTTCTTTTTCTCTCTGTTGCCTACAAAAATATGCCAGATGTCGCTTCCATTTCTTCTCGCTCTTTTGAGGAAAATTTAAACGCAATGTTCGTAATGCTCTCGTCACGCATTCACCAACTTACCCTACAAGTCAATTTACTAGTGTCTTTTAACTTGTTGTAAGTAAAACTTCTTCACACGCGCTTGACTTGAGGAGTAAGCTGGTGAATGTTTGACAAGTGCGTTGCGAAGGTTGTGTTTATATTTTCCTCAAAAAATTGTCCCTGTGAGGAAGTTTCGGTCAGAAAATCAGTTTAGGTGGGACACTTAATAGTTTTATAACGATTTTTTTCCAAATATTTGTTTTGTGTTTGTTTGGGGGTTAAAGGGGAACCCAGCCCCATCCGCAGGGGTCGGGGAAATATGATAGAGCTTTCATTACACAACGCAAGCTGACATGATAGAATGTTGCTATTCCATCTGTCTAGGTAATGTTTTAATAGACTTAGCACTTACGAGCAGTGATCTGTTACTTTATTAGGCTGGTTTTAGTCTCACGCCGACGACACGCGCACCGTCACCGCGGATGGCCGAGATATATGAACTTTTAGGAAGCGTTTTTTGGTGACGCGTAGCTATCAGTGCGCACGGTGGTCAGCGCTGATAGCTACGCGCCCGTACGCGTCGCGCGTCGGCCCCGCGTAGCTGTCGATTGCGGCACTGACGATTGCACGAGCGCCTCTGCGTTCAATGAGCGTTTTAGTCTCAAGCGGAGCGGACGTCGTCAGCGCGTACAGCCATGGCGAATCGCGAAGTGGATACTGTTTATGAAACAGCTAGACGTACTGATGAATAATTATATTATGTTTAATTACTAATAATATGTCATTTATGTTAGTTTTTTTGTCTTACCTATAATACGAAACATAACAATAATAAATACCTATGTTGTTTTCTTACCTATACTTTGCCATGATTACACATAATTATAAAACGAGTAAATATGTTTTTCTTAACTTAAAGTCACCATTAGTAGTTCAATCGGTGGTATAGGCACGATTCGTAAACTGCAATGGACCAGTTCATCCTGTATCTTAACCAGAAGTTCGTCAAGAGTTCTAGTTGACATTCGAAAGTAGTTAAAGAATTTACTTTCGTCAGCCCTCAAAGTGCCACATAACAAGACAAACTCTCCTGCAACGGCTCTCTGCTCAATCGACGGATGAACATGGAGTCTTCGTCGTCGCCAGTTTTTATTTTTTTGGGACATATAGTACAAAGCAGCAATAATTAATACACTCCGCATTTTGTCGTCGTTTGTACGGTAAGGCGGTCAGTACGACACTAAAACGAGCCACGCTGAGCCTCAGCGCTGACAAACAACGCGCTAACCTATGAGCGCTGACGGTGAGCGTGATACTAAAATCAGCCTTACCCGTCTAGGCTTATCACATTTTGCTGCGTGCGTGGACATGTTATTGTTTTATATCCGGTTTTAGTCAAGTGGATTTATACCGTCTGTGTGTAAAGTTGGTCTGTAAAATGTGAAGAAATTTAAACATATATATTTGAATACCAGAGACAAGTTTAATACGATGACGCACATCCGACGATATTCTGATCTTTGCGTCGTAAGTAATAAAGTCATATTTAAAATTGTTTTGTTGCACTAAAATCTATTGTATTATTACTACAAAAATGTATATTAATACGTGAAGCGAAAACTATTGAGCCATTTTTGCAAAAATTGCGCGGACGGCAATCTTACAGGGTAGGACAGCAGTAGGCTCATGTTTTTATACAATTTGCGTTTAAGTTCATTATTTTAACTAAATAAAACGTTACCACATTATTGCACGCACACAACGTATAGAATTCTGCAATAAAGACTTTGTGATACTGTGAAATATATTATGATGAATGACAATTAGGTATACAGCCTATAAAAAGTACAGTCAAGCTGTATTCGAAGTCAAATTTTTCGACCTCTGGGCGATCACTAGCTGCAATAAATGTGTCTAAACTAATTGCAGAATCGATAGTTCAAGTTGGTTTGAGAAATTTGTTAAAAATATGTGCATTATGCTGCATCGCATGCACAACTACAGTAAGAAAAAGTGAATCCATGGTCGTACAATAAAGGACCAGCAGTGACGCCGCCATTTCTATTGTATGAGAGGCCTTCGCACCATGTGACGGGACGATGATGACCATTTTAATACCTTGGTAATAGTCACTGAGATTATGCGTGATAATTTTGATGTGGAAAGGGAGCGCAAAACATAGATTGACTCGATCTACAGACGATTTTAAATTTATTCTGGGGTGGCTCATTGGGGGGGGGGGGAGGTGTAAAAGTGGGCAACGCATCTGTATAATTATGCTATTGTATTTGGGCGTTGGTAGTCGTAGAAAAGCTCCAATTGCTCGTTTGTCCCATATAGTAAAGAAAACTTTTTGAAGCATACTGCTAGACATTACTTACTTACTGCACCTTATGGGCTAACTTTGCCCTGAGGACAAATGCTTTGTGCAGCTGTATAATGACGTATACAGGGTTCTGTTCCGGCTGCCTCGCTATTGCAGCGCGTCTGGCATGTTTGCCGTAGCCAGGGTAGACTAATTTTATGCGTTAACACGCAAAAAGGTCGCTTCACACCTGTCGAAATGCCAGGAGATCCATTCAATTTGTTCCTGACTGGCAGTGTTTTGAGGGTTCGCTGAGCCCGCTAAGTGTGGGTTTGGACCCTTTTCTGTTTACTATTTGTGTGAAATAACGTAAGTTTTTTCAAGTATTTCTGCAATAATAATAATATAATAATAATAATAATAATATCTGTGGACTTATCATACCGAGTTAGCCTAGCTCAATGCTAAGTACCGTAGGGACTTGCGTTACTGTGTCTTGTGTTACAACGGAAATATATTTAAGATTTTTACTATTTAAATGCATATAACACATATATGTGCATATATCCACGACCTAGGCCTGATTCGAACCCACGACCTCTGACGTGACACGTGGTCTAATGGCCACGTTACCAACTGAGCCAGCCGGTCGCCATATATATATTGCTAAGTTCTAAATGATTTTATTCTAAGAAAAGACGGTATAGCACTGCCATCTTATTTGGACTGTTATTAAGAATTTTTTAAGATCAATTGGTTTCGCCAAGGTTCACCCCAGTATACTAAACCCCACCGCTACGACAAGGCTTGAACCATCGTGAAGCAAGCAGTCACTCTAGTTTTGTAAGAGACTAAATTACATCCGAATTGTACCGGTACTCTAAGGGAGCTAGATCTCGTTCACAAGACACCGCCATAAACGGACAGCCTTGCTGTCGCATTTCGTTTATCGTTTTCCAGTGGCCTATTGGAGGGGAGAAGGAAAGGTGGGCAACGCATTGACATAACAATCCGCAGTTATCAAAAGCCCCCATCTGCTGGTTTTTCCCCATATAATGTAAGAAGTAGTGTGATATATTGGGCCCTTACAAGTGGAATTGGCGTTTTGTATAGGAGGAACCAAAAGTAGAATATTTTTAATGTAATATATTTAATTAATTAAAGTATGAGCCATTGTTTTCTACACACTTTTTACTAAAAAACCAGTCGGACGGGAATCTATAAAATCTTTGAAGGCGATTTGGACTGGCCTATCAAATTAAAAAAAAAAATTGGTAATCTGTTGAAGCAAGGTCCGGGGAGTACGAAGGATGAGACTTTCCAATTGAAGCACTTGTAATTTGGTAGCCGTCTGTGCGCAGTGTGTGGTCAAGCGTTGTCGTGAAGCAACAGTGGCGTGGAGAGATCGACCAGCCTAGGTGGTTTAGCCGCTAGCTTTTCAGTTTTGTTTTGCAATTGCAGACAATATACATCAGCCGTAATAGTCTGGCCAGATTTGGGAAAACTTTAATGAGCAATACCAGCATTAGTCCACCTGGTTGGCTTAGTAATGTAACGCAGCGGTCGACGCGCGTTTGCTGGTTTGCTTTAGTCAAATCGTGAGGTAAACTTCCAAGGTTTTTAATCTTCCCAATTCGCTTCAAGTGATCAGTTTTGTCAATAACATCGCAGCCTGCGACTAACTCGGTCGCGGTTTGCGTTGGATCAGCTTACATAAAAGCCTTTAACTCTACATCATCAACTAAGGTATCAGGCCGTCCACGGGGCTTGTTCTCGAAATTCGAAAAGAACGAAAACGTTGGAACCAAAAACGACCTATGTTTTCTTTTGCAACATAATCGCCATACACATCATTCACTCTGCGGGTCGTTTCCGCAACACTAGTACCACGGCGGAACTTGTACTCGTAAATAAAGCGATATTTTAAATTTTCTATTCTGTAAAGTGAGTAACGCAAACAGAAAAAACAGGAGAAAAAAAGCACATGAATGACGGCCATCGAAGAACAAACACATGTGTAAATAGCTGTACAAATTTGAATTTGGAATTTGTTACCAGAGAGGAGAAATTCGTGATTAAATTGGCCTGTACGAAAAACGCCAATTTCATATGTAAGCACTCAATAGCATATATATACTAAAAATGACTTAAAATATGTATAGTCAAAGGCCTATGTCCAGCAGATAATATTGTATAATCAAATCCTCCTGCGAACTGCCCTTGACCTACCTGCGAGTAACAAAAGATTCGTATTCTATTATTCCAGATCACCATCCGTCTTTTCACGTTAGGCGCACGTCGATAAATCCCTTTATTTTCCGGGACGTTAACACACTAACGAATAAAACAAGTAAAATACGGGCGCCGTAAAAAATGGCAAAAGCAATGTCTTGTACAAATATTTTATACGCAGCTAAGTCTGTTAGTAGGCGAGCGTAGCTGTTAGTGTAACTAGCTGTGTCCCGCGGCATTATTCGTAAATCTGGTCTGGTGGCATAAAATGGTGGTCTGGTGGTATAAAATATTTTTATATTACGATTCTGCAATTTTTTTTATATGAAATAACATAGGTATAACGTGGATCACGTTCTGGTGGACCTTTCTTTTAGTGTACGCGCGCTAAACGCGCTATTGCCGACCCCGGGCCTGGGGACCGACGGTGTGTTTGGCTCACAGCACATTATAGTGTCGAATACCCACAAAAACCACCGACAGCGCCGCCATTGATGACCTCATCAGCCCCGTAACGAACTTTGGGAGAGTGCAAGTGTGTGAGGTTCCCATCCTAGTCACTTGCAACTTGCGCGCTAGCGCATCATTCTCCTCCTGCTCTTTAGTCCCCTCTATATGAGATAATATAATATAAAAGGTACCCCTCTCACCCCCTATAAGAGGTACCGCTCTTTTAAAAAAAGGTACAAGGAGCAGGCATCTCGGTTCAAATGGCTTCGCACAAGGTGTCGACGTTCACCCCAAACTGTTGAGCCCAACCGCCACGACAAGACTTGCACCTGATGGAGCGATAATCGATGACTCGCTACATTACAAAACTTCTCTTCGTAAACATGTATCTCTGTATATGTCGCAGTCAGATTATATAAATCGTCGTAGTTTAATACGGCTATATGTGTATGTGTATAGACTTTACTCATTCGACGTATATATATATATAAAGAGACTACGTTGAATGAGTAAAGTCTGTGCTAATCTGATCTGAATATAGTATAGTAGATTATTTTAATGGATTTCATAGCGGATCATTTGAGTGTTTTACAATCCCGTCGTTTCAGGTGTTTTACATCTACCGCCGTGACTGTGACCTACCGGGCTAAAATTCTTTAAAGTACTTTTATTATAATGTGTAACATTCCTCTAGACTTTGGGAATCCTTATGCATATAACTTTTTGCACTTATAACGTTAGCAGAATTAGCTTAAAGTCTGCACTTTTGCTAAAATTCAAGTTTACCTCGTATTTTCAGCGGCTTTAGACTCAAACTTTCTTCCCATCCAGCTGGGAAAACATAGCAGACAGTTAATAACGTTTATGAGTGTTGTTTGTTACTGCAAGGCTCAGACTGCTTGTTTGTCCCACATGTACCACCTGACTTGACGTCCATTTTATACAATAAACGCCTTCACATGACCTCGGCTCTCTTATCCCACTTCTGGTTCAGGGCCTCCGCTCGTAGTTCAAATAAACGAGCAATCGAGTCCCTTGAGAGTCTTACTTTTTGACGACGTCTTGTAAATCGATTGCAAGACGTTGTTGGCTAATATTTGCATATGCCACAAAGTATGACGTTATTGTAACGTTACCAGTAGTAATGTTCGAAGGCTTACGAGCGAGAGACCGAAATAAGTCACTTTACTCCATCAGGCGATGGGTTCTCAGATCAAGTCCAGAACCGTTACCTAGTGAAGTTATACCCATAAAACGACTTACCTTATTAACCAATTTTTTATTTACACACACACGCACTTATTTTTTCACGCAGAGACCATAGAAAAACTTGATAGATTGATCCGTCTGAATATAATTTATGTGTGGCAAGAGGCGAGCTTTATTTGGTTTACAGCAAAGCTCGAAAGCTCTTTTTATTTGCATTCATTTTTAAAAGCTTTCAAAAGTTCTTGTAAGTTGTGATGCAAACAACTCAGTTATTTGCCCATTTTATTGTGTTTTATAGTAAGACAAAATTTGTTTTCTTGTTTTTACTACTTTGTGAGGAAACGAACAGTCGATTTACCTCATATTACGGCTTTTTATTTTCTCTCTGTACGTTTTGGAATTTCTCATCATTATTTTAGATTGACGTAAACCCTACCTGATAGTGTATTTACATCTTCTGTATGCAGTCTCCAGTAGTGTAAAAATAAACACTAATAAAAATTAAAAAAAATCACAGCCGTGTGATATGTTGTTTCTTTCTCGCTGCTTATGAGTTGTCGTAGTTGACAGATTCTTATTTTATGAGGTTTATCGGTACATACTTACATATAAATACAACCATAAAAAATAAATACAATTATAAATTAATTTAAAGTTATAAGCGAACTTTTTTACCTTTGAGATGATATGAATTACTCTTTTTTATAGTATAACGGGGGCAAACGAGCACTCTGAGCCTAGTAGGGAGGGTGTAGATATACGAATAAACATCCGTTAATTGTTACGCGTGTTGTGTGCTGTGCTTGTGGTTTAAATATCGGCGAGTACTTCCATACCTGCGCCATTCTGTTTCTGGTTTCTGACTGGCGGTAAGCTCGAAAAAGTTTTGAAGTCAATATATTGTTTTTCTAACGCGAGGAAGCGCATTTACGTATCTTCACCAGCCCTGGTTTAGAAGTGCAGTAAGAGGATGTGCCAAATAAAATCACCGCGAATGTTATCAGGGCCGCTTTTGGTAGTATTTGTAATGTTAGTTGTCAGGACACCGCGACGGCTAATATATAAAACCACCGCGAATGTTATCAGTGCCGCTTTGGTAGTATTTGAAATGTTAGTTGTCAGGACACCGCGACGGCTAATCTGTCCTCTTAAGGGTTCGGCACCACATAAATAGTGGCTTTATAGGTGCTAAGTGTTGACTGATGAAGGCATGTTCTCCCGCTGCGTTGCCTCAGTTCGGCAGCCTACATGTGTACACCAGTAACAACACCTTCAAAAGTGGTCAGAGTTAAGGCACATTTTAAAAACATTTATGTGAATAAATTTCATCTTTCGCGCTTCTAAAGTGTTATCAATTTTGTTTTTAAACTCCACTTCACAATTCAATGGTTGTGTGTAACACTTTTGTAAACAAAGTGTTGTATTAAAATACAGTTTTTCGACACATTAAAATACTTGTCATGAATGTGTTTCATTCAAGTACAGTTTTTCGACAAATTAAAGTATTTGTCATAAAAGTGTTTTATTCGAGTACAGTTGTTATACAAATTGAAATATATGTTACGGAAGTGTTTTATTCAAGTACAGTTTTTCAATAAATTAAAGTATTTTTCATGAAAGTGTTTTATTCAAGTACAGTTTTTCAACAAACCATACGCGTTACTCTAATTTTTTTCGCTGTGCATTATTTTCAATTATACTTTGACTTTCGTCAAAAGTAGACGCAAGTTAACATTCTGTAAGGGGGTAAACGAGCAGTCCGATTCTATATTCTACCGACGCCCATAGACATGCGCGTGGGGCTTATATAGATGATTTAACCGCCTTCCGCGTTCCGCGCTAGTGCCATCGGAAACTCACAAGCTGCACGATACGTGAGCGGCATCGATATGATCTATAATCTCGGATTATGTCGTACCGATTCGGCTGTAATCTTCCTCCTAACTCTAGGCTCTACAGAAGGCTGTGGCTGCATTCCCCCCCCCCAAAAAAAGAAGTACCTTCACGCCTATTATCCCCGAAGAAGTAGGCTAATAGTTATAGGTACGTTTATAGTTACCCCTATAAATCAAAAAAAAAAAAATCAAAGAAAAGCCCTCTCAATTCTATTGGCTTCGTAAAGTCAAGCTTAGGCTACCGAACACCACCACCAGAACAAGGTCTGAACCACGATTTTTATATCTGTGTCAAACTCTTACTCCTAGTGTTAGACAAAGATTTTCATATACTATTGTCGTGCCATATTCTTTGACTTAATAACTAGTTTAAAAAAATTGTTTAGTTTATTTCAGTTATTTCCACAGCATTGTGTTTTATGGAATACTGTTGTGGGGAAACGCTGCTGCTTAAACAATATTTTTGTGCTGCAGAAGCGAGCTATTTGTGCAGTTTAATACACACTTTGAGTTAGAGATAAATTTAAGGAAACCGGAATTCTGACTGATCAGTATTCCCAATACACTTTAGATAATGTCCTGTATGTGCGTAAGAATATTAATGAATTTAGAACATGTGATAATAATAGTAGACATACTGGAAACAGACCTAAACTAGATGTACCAGTTTATAGACTTTGTAATAGTACCAGTTTATAGGCAGCGTGTACGCCTTTACAGTAGGATCACAGGAAAAAATAATGTTAAAAAGCGGTGTGGTAAGTGATATTATAAGGTGTAAGACGCTCTTCCCAGGCTGTTTCGATGAAAGTGTATTCATTGTTGGTAAAGTATATAAATGTAATTGTAAATTTTATTATTGAATAATATTAATCATCATTGCGATAATAGATGACAGACCCGCTGTATTTGTTTCGCTTCTTGTCAGGACAGGGTTAGGGTTGAACCGGCGGTAGATTCTTTTTGCTGATGTCCAAAAAGTAACTTTTAGAATTCTATTTGGAATAAATACATTTTCATATAATTGCATAACAAACTTGAAATATAAATTCACGTAAAAACAACACATTGTTGTGTGTTTTCTAGCGGTGTTATAAAAGCCAATAAACGTCTTGCTGAACTGCAGTATTCAGCGGCTACGCGATGTAACCGTGATGAAATTTAAACAACTATATTCATCGTTATCAGCTTGATTATATTTCTTTATGACTTATTGATGTTTCAAATTTACGCAATGTTACTCATTACAATAAAATTACTATTAAGGTTTTTATCGTGGTATATTTAGTTATTTACAGCAACCATGATCAGTTGTGGTCTCGCGCTAAAATGCGTGAAAGTAGTTTCATTGTAATGTTATTTAATGCCAAGGGTGATCTGTGTCCTAGCTTTACACATAGCCGCACCTACGTAATACCTGTTGCTGCATGCTGCATTGCACCCGAATAGGGCCGGCACGGTCCGGGAAGGAACCACTCAACCACACGCTACCACAGTAAAGCTGCGCTCGCGTGTTTCGTGCGGTACGTGAGTAGCCGGTGACCCATTGTTATATAATGTTGAGAAGGGTAACGCATAGGAATAATGCATATGTATGTAGATATACAATATGACATCCAGCTATGGGAAATCGGAGTACATTTCTTATGACTCTTACATTCTATATAGGTATATGTAATGAGCCTAAACAAATCCTTCTGGAGCAGTGGAAGGAAACATGTATTTCTTTATTATTGTTCAGGGTTAAGTGGGGTTGGAGCAGCGGGGTCCCAGTTACCCCGCCGTGTAGAATACATTAACGATGTTATACTTATCGCCAGTGTTGCCAGTATACACTTATAATATTATTTGGTATTTTCTTTTAACAATCTCTCCTCAGGGTTGACATGTTGAACAACACATAAAATTTGATTCATCTGGAGCTTAGTACATTGGGACATTAAATTCATACATAATACTGGTTCGTGAGTAGCAGATGGCCCACTGGAGGGGAGATGGAAAAGAAGGCAACGCATCTGAATATAAATTGTGCGGATGTCTACGTGTGGCCGTAATTATCAAAAGGCTCCGACTGCTGGGTTGACCACTTATACTATATTAATATGTGTTAGCTCCGGGACGCGCCTGGAGCTTACTCCTTAAGAACACACATGATTCTGTAGTGAAAGGTACGCAACGCAATAAAGAGAAAATTTGATCGTTTGTTTGTTTATTTGTATATGTGCATTGAATAGCCTCCGAAACTACTGGACCGATTTGAAAAAGAACCATTACGACGTTATAAATCATTATGAAAACTTTGATAATGTAATTAAGGTGAGAAAAGACATTAAAGTAAATTCTTATATTGCACTGTACAAATGATTGCCAACGTAAGAGGAGGAGTGCTATGCTGCATTGCGGCGGAATTAGTCCGGTACGACTAGGTAGGTGTCTCTCGCTCACTTGACACCGGCGTAAAGTGACTGCAGTGTCGCGTTTCGTGCTGTTTGTGAGTCTCCGGTGGCCCACTGGAGGGGGAGGTGAAAAGGAGGGCAATGCATCGGCATAGTAATTATGCTCATGTTCATGGACTGTTCATGTTCATCGTAGAAGTGCTTCGATTTCTCGTTTGTTTCCCCATACTACATTAAAAAACTAGCTGTTCCGTCATATGTTTAATTGTTTGTCAAATGGTAACGTGTAATGTTGACGAGGCCGAAATAAAAATATATAACATTTTGTACTTTTGAAAGCCAAAGAAAATTTGCCATATTTTGTGAAATATCCTTCCTGGCTACGGACCAGCGCCAGCAGTGCTATAAAACTGCAAGTCTCAGTTTCTTTTTTTCTACAATTCAATATAAGTTTGGAACTTAAAAGTTTACCGAAGTTGTGGTCCGCGTGGAGACTTTTTATTAAATTACAAATACGCAAGCTCTTATGTTTCCATCGTCAGGGTTTTCCTTTTATTTTCTTAGCAGTCATCAAAACATACTATAGATTTTTAATTATGTTATGAAATTTATAAAAGATTAAATAATTTATAGTTCATTCGGCGCGATGAAGCTCTGGATAGAGAAAAGTGGAAGAAAATGGACTCCCTCATTTTTTTTTCTTTTTCGTCTTATTCATCTTTGCCGAAAAATGGGGCACATACAGGGCTTAATGTAATACGATAAAGAAATTTATAAAATATCAAACCTTCGTAATGCTAGAAACACGTTGGTTCGTAAATGATATAAAGATAGTAAGTACTAAGGAATTATATTGGGAAAATCACCCCATTGAAATGTTGAGAAACGACTGGAAATGTATTGAACATTTCACTTTTGATTTAGAACTTGAAAGTTAAAAGGTACACGCTCTGTTCATATGTACTAACGTATACGCGGACCTACGCTCAGAATAAATACTCCACCTTCTGGAGCAGCCAGGTAAAAAGTGCTGGTGGTACACAACGAGATTTTTGACAAAATAATAAACGCTGGTTGTATGAAAGGCCGCAACAGCCAACGCTTTCAAAAGCTAAATTACCAAATTTTCTCATGAGGTGGGGTAGTCCCCCCGCTCGGATGTGTAGGAGCAGCGTAATCTACCTTTTCACGAAGTGTTTCATTGTTTTTTTAAACTAATAATTTCGGATTCAACATTCGGATATTCATCATTGACCTAATAACATTGTTATTTAAAATTAAAACATTTAAAAACTCCAGGAAAGAACAAATAATTTTTGCCGGGGTGGTATTCACCAAACATAGCTATGGACCACCGTAGGACTTTCGAAAGAAAAAGTACACACACACACACACACACACACACACGCACGCAAGCACGCACGTGCGCACGCACACGGGCACGCGCACGCACACACACACGTGCACACGCGCACACAAGCACACACGCACACACGCACACACACCCACACACACAAGGTTGAATATAAAAAAAAATATTTTTCAATTATGCACCATTTTCAAAAACAATATGGTTTGTAAAAACAATTTAAAGTCATTAGCGTTAGGTTGACTTTGCAAACAATATGTATATACGTTTTGCAAAAAATCACACAACAAAGTACTAAATGCATTCTGTGTGGTCTTTACAGACCTATTACTGGTCTGGTAGTTTCATCAGCGTTAATTTTCCTACCCAGTCTTAAGAGGAAGCATCCATTAAGCTTACATTTGCTTAGACGTTTCGCGTATACATTTTATTAAAGTATTATATTCTATAAAGACACAAAGCTAAATACTAAAAAAAAATCTATAAAGCTATATCTAAAAATCTTAACAAACTTAATAATATTATTTTCTGAAAACAAAACAAAAAAAAACCCATAGCGTGAAACCACCAAATAAAACCCGTTTACGAACGGGAAGGGATCGAAACGAGGATTACCGCAATATACGAGGTACAGGTAAATTAGACCACCCCAAATCCCCGTTACACCCGTAAAATGGGATGTAACATACGGGATAACTAATTGAATGTTACGACTTTTACCTGCGACAGAAGGCAAACGTGAAATAATCTGATCTATGTATATTTTAGCGCATTATCACTGCTTCCGTGGTGTACGTTGAGTCCGTGTGCCCAGAGTAACATCTCAAAGTTTAGCCTGACCAGAGAATTATTTTTTTATAATTAATGTATGGACGAGCAGTCAGTTGCATTTCTGTGTGTTTGTTTCGTGCTAATGTCAGGAATTTGATCCATTTGATTCATTAAAATAATAGTCTTATTCTTTTCCAGAATACCCTGGCTATTCTGGACAAGCTGGACATCGACAGCGAGAAGCCGTCTGAGGAGGAAATTGCCAGGCTCTTCGGCTACGAGGAAGCCTACCTCTCCGGGGACCTGGGCGTGTGGCAGCGGGTCAAGCCCCGGGTCTGGGCCCTGTTCGACGAGCCCTCCAGCTCCTCCACGGCGAAGGTGAGAAATGTCGCGCGTTTGAATACAACATAAGGCAACAAACATGAAGTGTAAAACAAATTACGGGCCGAAAGAAAAATAGATTATTAAAATTAGTAATTATTAAAACGTAGGTTTACTCACATACAGAAACATAAAGTCAGTATTTAGCAATTCAATAATTAAAACTGAATTGAAAAGTAATTAACTCAACTCTTTATAATAAATTTTAATGTAAACACTGAATACCCTATCATGCAATCTCTCAAATAAATATATACGTAAATTCATACGTTTAAATAAGAACCATTCAATCCCTCCAAGTTTAAAAAAGCTATTCGACCTTATGACCGTCTCGACGTTAAATACATTCAATAACATAGGAGAAATGTAAAGAGAATAAATAAAGCCATATGTTATAGTTAAAGTTACAATTCTTTTGGTCGTATTCAATTGAGGTCTCCATCGGCAAATCATAAAAAAATAACAAATGTTTCTTTGTTTATAACTCAATCATACAAAAATGACTAAATGGATTTGGCTGGTTCCCGACCAACAAACAAAACACAATCTGGACGAATGTGTCGTATATTTTATAGTGATATTATGGGAAAACGAGTTTGTGACTTGTGTTTTTTCGCTGGAGAATATTACATCTAATTTTCCTGTATTTTATGAAGCCTTGTTGGACTTACTGCTAAGACTTAATGCGTACAGTTTTTTTATGTCAGCGCTGGTGTTCATGGAGATATTTATAAGAAGCACTCTCAGGCGTTGTATTCTTACAGTTGAACAGGACCGGTAGGACTGAACAAGTAGGCAGCGGATATAGAGGTGCGGAGGGTCCTCGGGCCTCACTAGTTTTAGGGCCCATTAATTTAGTTAACGACATTAATTCAAATATAAATTATTGAATTAAAATAGGGGCTCCTTAAATTCTTATCCCCGGACCCCAGCAGAGCTTGGACCGGCGTCAGGTACCAGGTCAGTACTCCTCACACAGATGTACTGACCAGGTAGTAAGTATGTCTTAGCTTGGCCATGATATGGTTGACAAATATCCAATGACTTTTTTTTATTACTTATGAAGAGTAATGCGAAGTCGGTTTTGTTAAATACGGCAGCCCATGCACATCTACATAGAGGTTCTGCTACGTGTTGATCTTTTCCCTCATTGAGGTATCGAAACTTACAGACAGTCGAAGAACTTCGTCCATTAACAATAAAAAAAGTGACATCAACACATCAATGTGAACTCAGCCTTATATAGAGTATAAATTTGTATGTTCAAGTTTTATACTAAATCGGGCCTCATTGGAATATCATTAGAAACTGAACGTAGGTTCTAAACGTAGCTCAAAGGATAAAAAAAGAATGTAGGACATGTGAAGGTTTCTACAGTTGAATTGCGATGGTAAACTGTACAAAACAACATGGCGTCTCTAAACTAGTTCTGTAGATATTTTTGCAGAATAATTAGTTTGAATTATGTGCTAATATCACCGGAATGGAACTTGATACTATTCTTTGATTAAATTAAGGGCAGAAAAATAATATACACATAGGTACGCCTGTAGGTATATTACTTTTCTCCTGGCTGGACTTTCGCTTCGGTGGCTACCTTTAACGTTCTCATCCTTTATCAACCTACTGTAAGATTTAGGCCTGCTTCAGTACACACCAAGATAACTGATCCACTGTTACTAGCATCTTTACAGGTTCGGCTAGTGCACAGACATTATCTTCCCAACTGGTGAATGGTACACCAACACTTAGTATTCCATAATTACATTAGAAATGTGCGCAGACACAAGTGCAATCTATATTCTCTAATACTCTTATTTTGATATCAGTGCAGTCCGGTATGACTGGAGAGGAATACGGTCCAAGCGTGTCAGCTTAATTTACTTCTGTAAATTAAGCTGACCTGCTGCCAGCATTACCGGGAGGTACTCCACATGCCACTACTCTATAAGTCGTTGTACTGTCTCGTGTGGTGTGGGTCGTGTGATGCTCGTGAGAGGGGATGGCGTCAAGGAGGAGGACGTATCCGCATGACGGTTGGACTAGTGCGGTCCCGGATCAAAGGAGTTACGTACGTTAGCCCATTATTCCTGCATCTTTTTTATAGGAAAGGGGCAAACGAGCAGGTGGTAGGCAACTACCGCCGTTCATAGACATCCGCATGATCCGCGGTTATGCAGGCGCGTTGCCATCCTTTAAGTTGTAGTCACGTATCATTTCTCTCTCTCATTTTACGCTAACTAAGGTTTTTAGTAGTTTACTTCTTTCTTTCTTCACCCAGCCCGGGATGGATGTGACTAGTGGTCGCCTTGACGTTCATTGAAAGAGGCCTACGTCCTGCAGTGGACCGATAAGGGCTGATAATGGTAATGATGATGAAGATGAAGGAACTCCAAGAACAATTACATTTAATAGTAAACGAGAACACTCTATGTGTCGTTTCATTCATAGGTTAAGTGAGCGAGAGCCATTGATACCATATAAAATCGAGATTGACAATTATCGTTAAGTCGTCTTCACGGCCATTCGGTCGGAAGATGTTTGGAAAGAAATTGCTAGGGTTTTGTATCGTTGAGAGTTGAGTTATAATTTGTTTGAGCTTTCCCCGTTAGGTATTAATCGTCTTCGAGAACAGCATTTTAGGTTATCCGTGCGTATCCTTACTACATTTTTACCCAACGACGTTGGAAGACGGGAAATATATCTGGAACGTATGTACATCAGTACGCAGTTTTATTTGTTCCCTTTTTTAGTACAGGAGGACAAACGACAAATCGGGCCCTTTTTAGCTACCGACGCCCATGAACAACAATAATTACTATACCGATACGTTCCCCTCCTTCAGTGATAGGCCGTCGGTTGGTCATAAACGCAAAGCATTCGGGCTACTTGATGACGTAGATAACCAGCCTATCTGAAAAGTGGACGTGTTTATTACTAATCGGTGCCTTTTGACGGTTACGAACACCCATAGACATCCACATTATCGTTATGCGGATGCTTTACCCTCCTTTACTCCTCCCCTCCAATGGGCCAGCGGCTGCTCGCATACCGCATGAAACGCGACAGCATAGTTGCTACTATACGCCGTTTTCATGTGAGCGAGAGGTAGTTCCCCGGTCGTGTCGATCCGATGAGGCTGCATTGAAGCACGACACTGATTCTCAGAAATCCAGTTCACACCGGCCTGAGTCGGGGAATGTTGCCCTCTTTAGTCATTCTCTAATGTGCCAATAATATTATTAATAATAAAGTATAATATTTAATGTTTGTTTTTAACATTATACTGACGTTCCCTAATGCTGAGTGAAAACACATCTGGACTCATTTGAGCTCCTGAAAATACCTTCGGTTAGGGTAACAGCGCCTTAAAAAGGCTTTCGAGGGTTGTCACCGCGTTTAACTAAGTACCCACACCGTCATCACCCCGCCCCTTGTAATTTGCTACTTAAGTCCCTGCTTGACATTAATTTTTATTTATTTTTGAGGGAGCTGGAGGAGGAGCCGCTCTTTGTACCCCTCTTACAAGAAGAGGGGACGAAAGAGCGAAAGCACGAGCCACTTTCGCGCATGGGGCGAAGGGCGAGGATGGGAACCTCTCCCCATTGCACTTTATCAAAGCCGGTGGGGTTGTCCTGTGGTGCAGGACAACTTCATCTGTGGAGGCGACGTCGGTCTCTTAGGAGGCTGACTAGCCGTCGAGCTGAGTCGAGTGCTCTGATGTTTTGTTGTTCCGGGGCACCTCATCAGAGGCGGCACGGATGGCACTTGCGGTGGTTTTTTTGAATATTCGGCACTATAATGTGCCGCGAGCCCCACTCACCGCTGGACACCACCCAGGGCCGGTGTAGGCACGTAAATGCCTTTCCCCATGTCTAAAAAGGAAAACAGCCACGCTGTATTGGAGGCAAAATTGGGCGATACGTCCGGAGAGGTATCTCTAGCTCGTATGGTACTAATTTAATGTGACCGCACTCCTGTTGCGTTGGGTGTGGTTTGTGAGTTTCCGGTGGACTATCGGAGGGGCTAAGAAAGGCGATATGTCTACATAGTATTTCATTATCATTCATCTTTATCAGCCCCTAATAAGTCCACAGCTGGACATGCGCCTCTTACAATGAACGCCAAGACGGCTGATCTCCTGCTACTCGCATCCATCCCGGACCGGTTCCTGCACGGAGATCATCTTCCCACCTGGTGAACGGTCGAACAACATTTCTTTTTCCTAAACGCGGCCTTCACTTCAGGACTTTACTCGCTCATCTGCCATCTGTTTTTCTGGGTGTGTGACCAGCCCATTGCCACTTCAGCGAGCCTATTCGTCGCGTGATATGGAATACCTTAGTACTCTGCTTTGCGACTACTTAACGAATTCTGTCGAACAGAGAAATACCTAACATAGCACGTTCAATAGCCCGCTGAGCTACCGCAAACTTGCTGACCAGTTCTAAATTAAGAGGCCATGTTTTGGCCCATAGGTCATGAAGGGGAGAATGCATTGGCTGAAGACTTTTGTCTTCCAGCTCTGCGGTATAGGTTACATAATAATTATGCGGCTATTTATGATCATCGCTGGTCGCCTGATTTATCGAGATTTTATAATTTGACACTACAAACCGTTTCCTAATATGTGTGCTGTAAACAATCAAAATATACCTAAAAGTGAGTAGTCGGAGGGGAGGAACAAACGAGGGCAGCGCATCTGCATGAATATAATGCGGATGTATAAGGGCGCCGGTAGTCATAAAGAGGAACTTATTTCTCGTTGGTCCCCTCTGAACTATAAAAAAGGATTGTTTTTTAGCATTTGCTAGCGAAACGTAACATGGCCATGTCACTTCATCTACACTGCTTTTTTTTCGGAGGGACCTAATACTGGTTGGCGGCGCTTGTCCAGCCTCAACAGTTCGACTGACTACGTAGACTTTTGTGTCTTCAGGCTTAGGGAGATGATAGGGGGATAGATTCCTTGAACGCCAGGACGGCTGATAAGCAGCCAGTACCGTTCTTGAAAGTAGCAGTTCAGGTGCGAATAGCTAATGGCTGATAATAATAAAGTGGTCTTCGGGACGTACCGCATAATAGCTGGTAACATTAAAGCGATTTTAAAACTGTCCAAGTTGACAATAAAATGCCCTTCAAGTGGCCAGACAATAGCTAATAATACTAAAGTAGCCTACGCCAGTGACGAGACGAGAAATTACTGATAATGTTTTTTGTGCTTACAATGTGTTTTATTTAAATGGAATACAAACTGTAGCCAATTAAGAAGTTAAAAAGTTCTCTTCTATTTTCTTTTATTCACGACAGTGACCATTGTTTTCTTGAATGAAAGTTTTGGGTCACAAAAACTTTTCGTCGCTTTTGTGAAACAATAAATTGGATCCCGTTCGCGTTTCTCATTTATCATCAGCTTGCTTCCTCAACGAATTTATACCGCATGTTTTACTTTGAGGCGTCGCCAGACGAGCACTCATAGCTCATCTTCGCTTTCACAACAAAAGTTCAGGTCTGAAAGAAAAAAACTTTGATTTTCTAGTCCAATATACTAAAATCTTAAATATCTGCTTTGTATATGCTAAGAAGACAAAAGAACGGAGGATAAAATTTTTGAGTGACATAAGATCTAAAATAGATCTAATGGGATTTTGACTTTAGATTTTATGTCAGTTTTTTGAATACTTACTAAACAAAACAACTACCCTCTGGTGTCAGTCGTTGTCACCCGAAGGTAGTTATTTTGTTTTGTTGAAAATTTACAAAACACTGTAGAATTTCAACGTAGTGCAGTGTTGGCTTTACGGGTTAATAAAAGGGTTCCTATTACCCGGTACTATGGGCCGGTCTGTTCGTGTTGTTTCGATATTCGATATCGGTGAAATAATTTTAATATATTTTCATAAACAATGAACAGTACGTACAAAAAAAATGGATAGTTCATTATTTTTCTTCTGGTTTATAATTTAATACGCAGCTGTAGGTATAAGGCTGCGCGTATTCCAATTGCATTAATACGGATTTCTAACTTGTGGCACATGGCCCACAAGTATGTTGGGTTATAAACAACTTCTAATGTTAAAGCAAAGATAATAGAGATGGCGTCCGCTATGATATTAAATGTGATGTAGAACAGCAATTCTTCCTGATTATACGTAAAATAAATTAAAAACCAAACAAACCACCTCAGGGTTGCAAGATATAACAAATGTTATATTTTTGAATTAATTAAAGTCACTAAATTATTATGAACCTTCGGGTATTTTCAATAGCTTGTGAAATTAGGACATCTTTCATCTCTTTCCATCCGTTAACATGACTACTCTAAAACATTTCTAGCCTTATACAGCATCTAAGTAAGAGGCAATAACATTAATTTAAATACTATTATTATAAATGACACTTTTAAATTTATATATCCTCTGGATGTGTTTAAAGCTGTACATTGCAGAAGGCAAACCAGTGGCCATGACGAGAACCATTCGGTTCTAATTACACTCCAAGGAAAATACGAAAACCTTCGATTCAAACACATAACTTCTAAAGTAAAATAACATTATTGAGTAAAAGAAAAGAGGAACAAACCATTCCCTCACCGTTCCATTATGAACACAAATATAAAACTGTCAGTTACGGCAAATAAATTTGTGCGTCAAAACAATTTGACAAATTGTGACTGCGAGCAGCGGTGTAAATTATAAGAAGCAGCGAATGGGATAAGGGTTCCCGGTGTAAAGTAAATCCATTCAGTTGTTGGTTTATTCTAGGCCGAGAAACACTTTACCTCCACTCGCGCTCCTATCCACACCTTTACGGAACGAATCGCGGGAGATGCACGGAGATTTGCTCACCGGCTTAGTCCTCCAACTTACAATTGAAGACCAAGGAACAGTCTGATTCTTTTATTGTCTACCAAAGCGCTAAAACAAGCCCTTTCTCTATCGACGTTTAAACCGCACGAAGCATATCAGCATATCCATTCAACGTGTCATGTTGTATGCCGATCCTATAAATGCGCGATAAGCTCCAATTTTGACGATTTGTGCCCAAATACACGTATATTCGAAACTAGACCCATGAAAACCAATAATAACCAGAATTATATTTTTTATGTGTGAATAATTTAATGATTGTATGTGTGAATAATTTAATAATAGTATATGTGAATAGTTTAATATTTTTATGTTTGAAAAATTTTAACATAAAACTGTACATATTCGGCAACGTCCCCCGTTGTACGACTAAATAAACTTGGCGCGATAGAAAGACACCGTGGACTTACAAATTTTAATCGAAAATTCGTTGAATAAATTAATGAAATTCAGTTAGTATTGAGTATATTTTCCCAAGAAAAAGTACGTCTGTCCGTCAGCATCCGCAGCCGTCACAGACGTTTTACTCGAAGATTATGCGTACGTTATGTATGAAATTTAGATGGCAAATGTATTTATAAACGGCTACAAAATAATGTAGACGTATCGACGACGTCCACGCGGACTTCAGGAGACCTAATATTCTGTTTTTGTTTGGTTCAAATCATGTACAAAAGTTAGTATTTATGGCAGATAAACTATAACAGCGCGTAGTTTCAGCAAAATCCGATTAGCAGTTTTGGCGGGAATGAGTAACAATCATCCATGCATTCACACAGGCTTTCGCATTTGTAACATTGATCAGATGTAGACCTGAAGATTTTGTTTTTTCCCGAATGCGTCAATCTCTAACTAAAATCTAAAGAAACTACTGGCCCGAATTGAAAATTTATTTGTGTTGTAAATAGTCTGTATAATGAGGAAGGCTATAAACTATGATGCTACGACTAACAGAACCAGAGTAAAAAAACCACCGTGTAATGCTATTAAAATATAGAAGTTTTTTCAGCATCTTAGAACGCGCAAGTTTATTGGTATGGCGTGACAGAAGTTATTTCGAGCGCATTTCCCCACGCAAACGTTTACTCATTGGAAAAAAATACCTTTACGCGTCTTATCGCGGTTTATTTATTTATTCAACTAGCCCGACGTTTCAGTAGCTTTACAGCAAACATGGTCAGTTAATCGAAGCAACCTAATAATTATAATTCTCCAGGTACTTTACATGACGACATCAGGACATCTGACATGTCAGTCCACCCGTGACCATGGTTGCTGTAAAGCTTCGGAAACGTTGGGTTAGTTAAACAATTAGATAAACCGCGATAAAATCCGTAAAAAGTAGTTTTATTGTATTGATGAAAAGATGATGATTTTGAAACTAAGACACATATTATAAAATACGTACATGGCCTTGCCCGGGCATCTCGACTCTACATATATCGAAGCCCTTTACCAATAAGCGTTTGCCAAATTGCAAATTACTTCGGCGTAGGCTTATTGGCAATATAGTCAAGAAATTTAAGTCCCGAGACTTAAATTATATAATATTTATATAATTTAAGTCTCGGGTCGGTCGGTCGGTCTTATAATGCTCGATATTTCATGTAAAACTTAGTCATGCACACTTGGCTTGCCGTGTAAGCTGGTGAATGCGTGACGAGAGTAAAACGAACACATGAGGTCAACGGAAGTCGAGAGGAAGACATAAACTTAAGTTAGAGTATAAAGTTACATTATTAACTGTAGGGGTAGGAGGGAGCAAACATTTTCTGTCTGTCCTTCTCAGCGTGTAGTCTAAAGCACACTCGCTTCTTTAGGTTACTGCATTGTTATTGTAGTGCTTTTGGTTGGGCCACAGCACTTACATAAGAACGACATAAAGTAAAATTACTGACACGTTTCGTGCATCTTGTTGGAGTCCGGTCGTCCACTAGTGGACATGGTTTCATGAATGGTAATAGCATAAGCGGAAGCGGGGCTCCAGGGTGTCTCTCACGAAATGACTCAATTTGCCCCCATGAATTACAGTGAAATATTATTTTTTAAAACCATCATCACCAGACGGAGGAACGGAACTTGGATGGAACTGGATGTCTTGCTTAAAGAGCGTTATAGGTCACAGTTAACTGCCGCTTGCAACTAGCACCCCCCCCCCCTAGACAATCAGTCTACCTTGCAGGTGGCCATCTACCATTCTGTCTTCCGGTGTAGGATTGTCACTCTTTCCTTGAACTTTTATTCCCCGGTTCTGCGAGCAATTGAGCCACATGCCTCCTTTGTAATAAATAAAGTGAAATATACAGTTGCTTATAACATGAGTCGCAGTGTAAACGCGGACGGGCATAGAAAACAAAATGATTGATGATGTGACTTCCTGACCAAACATAAAAATCTGCTTTGGAACTGAAATATGGGACACAAACATGAAAGCGGTTTTTGTCCACGCTGATAAAAACTTTCCCCTTTACATTTAAGGGTAATGACAATGTGTAAATAGAGCAGTGATTTTCAAACTTTTTCATGACTCATTCAGTACTTTCAATAATACTCAGCCTCCTCTATTGATGCTAGTGTTTTTTGTTAAGTTAATGTTATTACACAAACTGAATTAGTGGAGAGAGTGCCATTCTGCAAAGCAGGAGGTGGTTCCACGCATGGTGCATGACACTAGATTGCAACTGCTATGCAACTGAACAAATATTATGCAACTGAATTGGGCCGGCACGACCGGGGATGTACCACTCGCTCACTAGATACCGCCGTAAAATGACAGCGTCGCTGTCGTGTTTCATGCTGTTTGTAAGTAGCCGGTGGCCCAGGGGGGATATTAGGAGGATAACGCATCTGCGTGACAATCATGCGAATGTCCACGGGCGTCGTCCAAAAGATGAGAAGAGAGAGAAGAACCGATATCTCGTTTGCCCCCTTAGCCTATAAAAAATAAAAATGAATGAATTGAGTACCTAGAATTAACGACAATGTAATATTATTTTTATTAATAAATAGATGATAGCATGGACAGAAAATTGCGGTTATTAAACTTTTATATTTTTTTTAAAGAACAATTTACGCGGAATTATATTTTTGGCAAGTTCGGACAAGTCCTGTTCAGTAGCCTTCGGCTCACGGGGAGAGAACAATGCACCAAAATTCATGAGATAGTGCCATAGCAATTTTCAGAGTATGTTTGATCCGGCACGACCGGGGAGGTGCCTCTTACTCACATGACACCGTTACATCTTCGGTGTCTCGTTTCGTGTGGTTCGTGAGTTCCTGGTGGCCCATCGGAAGGGACGAGGAAGGGAGGGCAACGCATCGGCATAGTAATTGTGTGGGATGTTCATAGGCGTCAGTATTAGTAAAAAATGTATTATATATTATGCATTCTATCGTAATCGATGAACGCGAAATACTGTCGCACACGCAAACCGGACGCACAGTGAGGTTGTGATAAAAAATCAATTCCTTTTCACAATCTCACGACTTCCATGACACACCTCACAGACCGTGACCGCATGTCCGCAAAGAATTAGAGTCCCAAGTAGAACAAAAAACTGTGCATTACGATACATAATTTACCACTCCTTGGTCTTAAGCAGCGTATTAGAGAACGGCGACGCTCGAGCAAAGCCAGTGCTAATGATCGTCACATAAATTATTATAATTAAATCAATGAGAAACAATATCTAAAAGTACATTTAGAGGGTACGTCTAAGTAAATAAAATCTTAATTTAAAGTTATGGATCGCCATGGTTAATAATTCCAAACACGGTCCAACATACACGGAAGTAGCACGACACATTGTAAACAAACCCCCGTACGCGTTAGTTCGGGCCCGACCCGCAGACCGCGCCAGCTGCTTGTGAGAGATTTATCTCGGGATCTCGCGAGTTTGAATATCGCGAGGATATTGTGTTGTTTGGGTATCATCAGCCTGTCTGTGTATTCATGACACTCATCCTATATACATTTAACAATATAATAGGGTGGTAAGGATAAGAAAGGCACAGAAGTGGAGAAGAAAGAGAAATATCCTTTTGCATATTTGTATGTTGTACACTCCAATCTCTTATTTTTTTTGTTGTATAGCTAATAAAATTGGACAACATATAGAGTGTCATTTGTTTTGAGAACTAAAACATCATCTGTAGAAGCTTCAGGAAAAGAATTTTACATTTTTTTTTCAAAATCGGAGAATTGGTAAGTCTTAAGAATAGAAAAGGAAGAAAAGATGCTTTATGTGATCGTTATTTTTTGACATATGTGAGTGGACGAATTGGTCCGCAACTATTTCACAAAAATCGTTAATTACCTTATAACGCAGAGAATTACGGTTGGTTTTTGTGGCCCATATCTAGTAATTAATGAACTCAGGCTGCTGATTATAATGATTAATAATAAACTGTGGACCTTCCACACCATGCTCTCTTAGGAATTATCATAGAATAGAATAGAGCATAACTTTATTTCTATTCTTTTACCGTTATGTTTACTTAGCTTTTATCGAAGAAATACATAATATTATACGGGATCCGAACCCGTGGCTGATGGAGTTACGTGCGTGCCATATGCAGTTCCCACTGCGCCACTCAGTATTCAGAGATGTAAAATTAGCATAAAGGAATTAGTCTCTAATTTCTAATCCACGCGTCCTGGAGTATGAGATACACACATCATACAAAATTACGTTGTTTTTGTAGCATTGACGAACAAGATTGACTAAGAGGTAGTGCCATACTGGATTGCAGCTAGATTGGGCTGGCAACGAGGTCCTTCTCGCGCACACGATACTGCCCCAAAGTGACAAATATATAATACGTAACAAAAATAAATAAGTATACTTTGCTACTCGTATGCTGTGTTACCCTAATACTGTAAATTAGTATGTGTGTATTTACTTATGTCCAAAATTAAGTCATAGCCGTGACTTTCTTATCTGTCTATTTCTGGTATCGGTGGGCGCACACGTCGGCAATTTTTCCTCTCATAAACACTAACTAGCGTGTTTGTTCACAGGGGATATCAGCTGCCTCTGTGTTCTTCATCTGCATCTCAGTATTGTGCTTCTGTCTCAAGACGCACCCAGACCTCAGGGTCCTGGAGCCCCTGCCGGAAGAGGACTTCCTCAACTCTACGGCGATCATCGAGAGCCGGCCATGGAGGGACAACGGCCAGCCTCACGTGGCCTTCTTCTACATAGAGCTCGTGTGCAACGTGTGGTTCACTATTGAATTGCTGGTGAGATCTGTGGTAAGTCAAATTTTCTTTAGTTTTCGATGTGTTCACATACATAACATTTTTCCTTTTAAGTCGTTGGATGTGATTTCGTGAAAAGGGAGGAACTGCATGGAATGGAAACAACGGAAAAACAAAATGTATTTGTTGAGAATAAGAAACAAAATTTTAGTGAAGGTCTTTTTCCGTATTTTTTTTCCTTTGTGTAAACGTATATTACCTTGAACCTTTAAAGTAAAAAATACCTGTGACGGAAGGCACCTTCCTTTATATTTAGCAGTGTTATTGAAATTATATAATATACGACAAGTTTATAGGACAAGCTATAGATATAAAAGTAATGCCAAATTTAATTTTTTTCTGTGTATGTACACGCTGTATAACAACACTTGAATTGGTGTGTGTATATGTATATGAGACAGTATTTTTATTTTTTAATTCTTATTTATTTTATAAGCCATACATCATAATATGATGAAGTCAGCTTAGAAGTATTTTAATAATTTGGGAGATAATTCGAGTAAATTTACAACATTAAAATATCTAATATAAGATGGCTTCTACATTAAGTGTTGCTTAGATAATTGTGTTTCTCCATGAGCGGTATCTTTATAATATTCAAACCTAAGATCTAGTGATTGTTTTATGAAAGTCAAAAATCTACAAACTACTAAGTTCAAATTTTAAGTTCAGGCTGAGCTTAAAATTTGATGGAAAAAGAAGAGAAGTTCCCCCACAGAGCACAAAGTTTCTTTTAGTAGATCTAACCTAAGCTGTTTGTTGATCTTACACTCGAGAGCTAAGTGGAGGAGGTCCTCTTCTCTCTCACATCGGGTACAGTTTGGATTCTCCCTTTTTTCCTTATGGAATTAAGCGTGTTGAGTGGGATGTGATAAGTTCGAGTACGGTAGCAGATAACCAAATCTTTTCTGTTGATGTTTCGGGAGGTAAACCAAATTCGTTCACAATAGTCCTGACACCGAAACCTTTGTTTTTCGAGCATTCATTGAAACATAATTTGTATTTGATACAATTGTCGGATTTCACTTTTGAAATATGATCAGTGTAGTGCGGTACCGTATCGAGAGGTTCGCCGCTCTGTAACGCCTCGGTTGCCGGTGTATCTGCAACGTCGGTACTCCTTACACCCCCGTGTGCATGTATCCACTGTAAACGAACTTCAACACCGTTATATATCAATCTGTGAACACATTTTATAGTGAGGTATGCTTCGTATCTGCCGACATTACGACCCTTAGCACTTTACAAAAAATGTTGTAGACTGCTTTTTGAGTCTGTAAACATCACAATTTTACCATATGTTGTCGAATCTTTATAATGAATTGCTTGGTTAATTGCCATCAGTTCTACTCCCATTATGGGTATACAAAGATTTTTGATACGAAATTTGGCACCGAAATCTCCATTTCCATCGTAAAATGCAGCTAGAAGTATCTTGTTTTGGAACCATCAGTAAAAATTTGATAGTAATTTAATTCATCATATTGTTAATCGTGTATGTTCCTTGAGATCAATAATGCGAAGTTTAGCTTTAGGTTCGTTAATAGTGTTCACTGTGTATGTAATAGTGTGCACTGTGTGTGTAATAGTGTTCACTGTGTGTGTAATAGTGTTCACTGTGTGTCTAATAGTGTTCACTGTGTGTGTGTAATAGTGTTCACTGTGTGTGTAATAGTGTTCACTGTGTGTGTGTAATAGTGTTCACTGTGTGTGTAATAGTGTTCACTGTGTGTGTAATAGTGTTCACTGTGTGTGTAATAGTGTTCACTGTGTGTGTAATAGTGTTCACTGTGTGTGTAATATGTTCTCCCCAATTGACTGATTTAGTATCATAGGAAAGCAAGAACTAAGGCAAAATTTTCCATTTTGACGTAGGTAATATGGAGTACTTTCTGAAACTCTTTAGTTACAGTGGAAGTTGGTTATTGCGCCAATACATTGCGACCGAATGTAATGTGTAATATTTTTAATTTTTCTTTTAAATCTGGTGATTTAGAAGAAACTTTAAGGAAATATTTTACACTTAAATAAATTCTTTTAAATTTCAAGGGTGGAATGAACATTTCGCTTTCCATGGCATATTGGTCCCTAATGGAATTTTCACAATGACAGAGACATTGCTTTTGGATTACGTCCAACCTCTGAAGTAACTTAAAATTAGCAACATAACATTAACTTTACATTAAGTAAAACATCCTATAATTCGACTGCTTAAATTTAACAAATTTCATAAACACATATTATAATGTAAACGCACTTAACACTTTATAATAAACTTATATTACAATGGAAACGGTAACTAAATATTTTAAAAGGCTCTGTGGTATGTAAAGAGCTTATTTTGCGAGCTCAACACCAATGATCTGGCTGAAAATGCAATTCAGAATCAACGTCCATTAACCCACCACGATTATGGAGATTATCAGCTTAGGTAAAGTGGTTCGCTAAAATGGTCCGAAATTCTTGCTCAATATTTTAAATGAAATGTGTTTTAGAAATTTGCTTTTATAGTCGAAGGGTGTATACGAGCAGTAAAAGCCTTGTTATGTGTTCTTCCCTTTTCCACCCGGAGGAGCCACCAAAAATTCACAAACCGCACGAAACGTGATATCATAGCTGTTACCTTTCGGCGTTATTCGCATGTGTGTCAGAGGTCCTAAGAGGCCGCGATGTGGAATGGCGCCACCGCTTACTAGACTGAATTCTGCATATATTTCATTATTTAACCAATTCAGGGGTCTTCATGATAAGAGCATACCTGCTCCTTAAAATTGAGGGAGAGATGGTTGTATATTATACGGACGGAAAGTCTGCGCCTGTTGTACAACTAACACCATCTTCTAGTTACTGTATAAATTCTGATATTTGTGTTTATCACAAACCAAATTGTTTTGCGATTGATTATCATGCGTCTTCGCCAATGTATAGAGTGACTCCCGAGAAAGGTTTCGGTGTATCATTGGTTACGGTAACAATCTGGCCCCTATAATTCACGGGCGCAGCTTGGATGGATCGGTATTGATAAATAAATAAAAATAAAGTAAATGAATTGTAGGATCTCCAGCATATTTCTATTCGCATCAATATCCTGCGTCGATCGCAGCTATTTGTATTCGATCTTGTGCCAAGTCAAATGTTTGCTGTTGAAATTGGCTGGGTTTAGCGATAAGTCACATGCTGTAGGGAAGTATGCAGACACTATCATTTCATATCACACACAAGTTACCTAAATATTTGTTTCTCGATCTGCGAGGTGGTGATCTCATATATTGAGAAATATTCGGCCCCTAGCCAAGAAGATGGACAGATATAAAATCGGTTATATTTTTATTTTTTTATATAATCACCATCAAGTTCAATGCACTTTTGCCACCTCCCATTTAAACCATTTATACCGTTGAAGAAAAGTGATTTTTCCTTATAGTTAAAATATGCGTCTACTGCTGTTTAGATACCGTCTTTTTTCGAAAATCTCTGACCTCCCAGGTGCTTTTTAAGGTTATGGAACAGAAAGAAATCTGGCGGTACCAGATCACATGATCAGGGTGGATGCGGTAATAGTACAAGGCCACAATTGTAGATCTTAGCCATTGATTGCACAGGCGTATGAACACGAGCGTTATCTTGATGAAACGGAATTTTTCTTCTGAGCAATCCTGGACGCTTTTCCGTTATTTCGTCTCGTAAATGACGTAGTAAGACATAGTAGTAATCAGAGTTTATAGTCTGACCCCTTTCAAGATAATGTATCATAATAACATCCTTCGAGTCCCAGAATACTGAAGCCATTATGTCATTTGCCAACAGAATCGCCTTATCTTTTTAGGGGGTGGTGAACCGGGTCTTCTCCATAGTTTCAATTGTTGTTTTGTTTCTGGTGTACAGTAATGAACCCGTGTTTCGTACATTCAACAAATTAAAAAATCATCTGCAACGGCTTCAAATAACTCCAAACAGCTACAGTGGCAAATCGCGACTTTTCTTGTTCAACTGTAAGCAGTCACCTTGCAAACTACCTCGCAGACCCTTTGCGGAAACCCCATTCTTTGACCATGATGTTCTGAGTTCATTCATAAGAGATGCCTATAGTCTCGGCTATCTCATTAAGTTTTTGTCTGCGCTCGCTCATAATTTAATCGTATATTTTCTTCAATAGTGGACGTCGAAGGCATTCTAGAGCGGGGTTCATCTTGCACACTCTCTACCACGCTCGAATTCTCGAATAAGACAGAGGAGAATCTCCTTAAGTACTGATCATATAATGATGTATGGCTTTCGGTCATAGCCCCTTTTTATGGAGTTACTTAATGACGGCAAGCTGATTGATTTACTGCATTTGCAGAAACTATGTCCTATTGCTGTGTTAAAAAAATTATAAAATCACAACTAATTATCGCACACATTTCGAACGTCACACAATTAACTAGTCTAAACTGGACTAAATAGTGTGGGTACATTTGATGTTTAGAATTGAATGAATCTGTGTTAGGCCGAGTACTTTTCAATCCACCCTCGTATCTTGTCTAAGTCTGACCTATCTATTTAGATGAGATAAAAATTATTTTATATAGCATAGGAGAAGATACGAACAGTCGGAGGCATTTATTAACTACTGACGATCATTGACCTCCGATTATGTATATGCGATAACCTCCTTCAACAAATCCTCCAAGGGGCCACCGGCAACTAATAAACCCCGGGAAACGCGATAAGATAGCCATTATTTATAGGCCGGTATCATGTGAGTGAAATTACCTTCCCGGTCGAGCCGGATGCCAGTTGCAACGCAGCATGACACTACCTCTTACTAAGGAGTCAAACGAGCAGTCCGAGACTAGACAGAGGCCGAATACCGGCACCACATACATTTGCATAATTATTATCCAGATGCTGCTCCCGTCTTCCTGCTCTCTAATGGACCCAAAATCAAGCTCCGTAGGAGAGAATGGTGCAAGATGTGTAGCTATAGTCACCATCAACCTGTCTCCGCCCACTGCTGGGCCCAGTGTCTCCAGGAACACGGCAATTGTCTCTTCGGTTCTTCGTCTCTAGCCACTTGGTCTTCACTTCACCTTGCCGATGGAGATGTTCTGGAGTGGAGGCCGCGTTTAGGAAAACGAAGTGTTGGTCGACCGTTCACCAGGTGGAAAGACGATCTACGTGCAGTAGCCAGTCAAATATCCAGTAGCCAATCAATCAAATAGTCTTTTTCATTTTCGCCCCGGAAACTTTATTTTTCTGTCAGGATGCCACGAATGCGAAGTGCCGGCGTTGTTAAGTTGTGCTAATAACTTTTAAATGAAAAGGGTAAGTTCATGATTTCTTGCTGATGCCAAGTTTCATATCTTATGTTTCGAAAAATCATTGTTGATTCCAATCATAAAATAAAATTGCCACAAGACCTAATTTTTTTACAAATAAAGAAGTGTTTATTTTTTTTTTACGAATAATAATTTTTTTGTTTATTATACGTTTATGAAAAAACTATATATATTGGATTTAGATGAAATTCCTTAGCCGTTTAGTTGGTATCCAGTTCAATAGCCCATCAAGGGACCAGTTAAAAAAAGATAACCACTATATGGATGTCGACAGGCTTAAAAATCCGACACGCGGACTCGCGCTATAAGAACATTCTAGACGTATTTTGTTCATCAAGTTGTACTTATGAGCGCGTTGCGTACGGCATTGATGGATATGGTCCTCTATTTGTTTAGGAAACGTTCCCCCATCACTCAGCGTTGTCTAAACTTTACACATGTCGAAGTTGGCTGATGAGAAGGTGTTTCCTGCCTATTGTGATTTCAATTTTGTATATATTGAATTTCAATACGTAAGTAAAAAAAGTAGTGCGTAAATATCCTTTTAGAACTGTGACGTTGATGACCATTTTTTATAGAATAGGGGGCAAACGAGAAATCGGAACCTTTTTACGACTACCGATGCCCATGAACATCCCCAGAATTACTAAGCCGATGCTTTGCTCTCCTTTTAACCCCCCCCAATGGGTCACCGGCTACTCACAAACCGCACGTAACGCCACACTGAACCATTGGACGATGATGGGGCGGGGGGGGGGGGGGGGGTAAAAAGAAGGGTGAAGCATTGGCATAATTATGCTGATATTCATAGGCGTAGGTAGTCCTCCGTCCGTAGGGCTCCGATTTCCCCTATACTATAAAAAATGCATGGGAGTTGACATGGAGAAGCTTTCACACGCAGCGACTGATGCCGGGCCTCCGCAATCCCGAATCCAGGCCCAATAATAAACGATGTTGAATTTGATTTCTCGAACCCGGGCGCCCTCACAATGACTTCCTACGCTTATTATTAATACAAGATCGAGGACCTAGTTGTACAAGGCATGTAGTGAATTCTACTAAATATACTAAATAAATATAAAAAAGAAAAACCCTGCCTCAACAAGGAAAAACGAAAACGTATAACATCACTTTACTGCTCATCCCTCTGAGTGTCTGTCTGTCAGCATGCAGATGCAATAACACGCAGAAACACACTTCAGAAGTTCAATAATTTACATCACTAAAAACCAGTGTTCAGCTAGAGGTCTTATTTCGATCCCAATCATAACGTTTTTAGTAAAATGTTTATGTAAGTAATGATTAAATATCATACTGTGTTTGAATTTGTCACAATTTGTGTCTTACACGAGATTTAGCATTGTGTGTAGTAATTGTGTATAATTTTATTTTATGGAAATAATAAAATCGAATGCCAAAGAAAATATTGGCTTTCTGAACATATATAATTTATTCTTCAGCTGTAAAAAACATTTGAGTTCCTTCATCTACGTAAATCTTATAAATAGAGATGAAACGTCTATTTTGACGTATTAATATAAAGAAAGATCAAATTCCCTCCCAATCTACGAGGCAACAGGCAGAAGTTAATCTATAATAAATTTAGACTTAGGCAACGGCTCATGTTATCCGTTGGAGATCACCCAAACAGGCTGACTAACTCATACCCGGGATTCATTACCGGGTATGAGTTACCGGGTGTGCCGTGACCGCGTGCATGAAGTCGCATCTGTGGAGCCCTTTTACTCCAATGAATAAAATGTATGATCAACACGCATAGAAATCACTATCGTGCACGGGCGAACGGAATCGGCGATAATGGGAAATAATATACGGTAAAAGAACTTCTGGCAGACACCTCATCTTGGGAATAAAACTCTCTCTCCAGGAAGTTTCGGTATTGTTATAATAAAATGTAATAGAATGAAATGCAATTATAATGTAACTTTTGTATATTGTCTGATAGTGCAGTATACTATCATACTCGTGCAATAGCTGGTCCGGGATGGATGCTAGTAGCAGGAGTTCGGTCATCAGGCAGGCAGAAGGAGGCCTACGTCCAGCAGTGGACGAATAAGGGCTGGTAAGGATGATGACGATGATTGCTTATATTATCTCAAATCATCAGTCCCGCTGAGTTTGCTTCGCCGGCTCTTCCCAGGTCAGGGTCAGGGTCGAACCGGCAGTAGTAAAGTAACGACGTTCATTGCACTGTCGACGAAGTTGGTCGAGTTTAGCGCGACTCGTGAATAGCGCGTGGCCCACTGGCGGGAGGAGGAAATGAGAGCAACGCATCTGCATAACAATAATGCTGATGTCTATGGGGGTAAATCGTTAAAAACCTCCGATTGGTCGATTGTTCGTTTATAGGTTTATGATGTGGTGCAGTAGTGTTACAAATATACTTATTTTACTTTATACAAATACATTGGAACCATAATTTAGTTCACTTTTTCTATCAAGATGATCAAAGTAAAGATAGCGAAAGAGGCGAAACCAAAATAGGATTCTTCTAAACCATTTCAGGTCACACACACGTCAAAAATCACGAGCGAAACAAAAGCAGCCGGACTTCAATTTGAATATGACTTTGCACTTAAATTTATAATTAATTTAAGAATAAATAATTAATATATTGAGATAGCAAACGAGCAGTCACCGATTTTGTAAAAGGTTAGCATGGCACCATTGCAATGGAATTGGACCGGCATGGCGAGAGAGGTACGTCTCGCTGACATGACAACGGCGTAAAGTAACATTTTAGGTGTCGTGTTTCGTGCTGTGTGTGCGTAGCCGGTGGCCTATTGGTTGGGGGAAAGGAGGGTAAATCGGCATAGTAATTATGCCGCTGCTCGCGGGCGTCAGTAGTCGTAAAAAGGCCCCAAGTGCTCGTTTATACTAGAAACAAAACGAACATGCGGTTGATGCAGCTGTTTATACTAGAAACAAAACGAACATGCGGTTGATGCAGCTGTTTATACTAGAAACAAAACGAAGCTGTTTATACTAGAAACAAAACGAACATGCGGTTGATGCAGCTGTTTATACTAGAAACAAAACGAACATGCGGTTGATGCAGCTGTTTATTTTGGTGGCAGGTCGATCGACGGGGCATCACAGCCGGCTCACGCTGTTATCATGTACTTCGCCGCGTCAGCCCGATTTGAGTGCAATGTGACGGTGACCCTTTACTACCTCTTATATAACAATAAAGCGACTGTTTTATGGGGGCACTGTGAGTGTTGAGCTGCACTGCCGTCGAATATAATCCGTTTGGCCCGTTTTTTATGATTTTTATCTTTTTACGATCTATAAAAGATCTACTTATTAACAATAACGTCACCGTTAATCCATCAGAACTGAACTTTCATTTTTTTAGCCAGACAAACGACCGACCAAGGCTCAGAGAGATATTTCCGTTTCTTTAATCGAAGTGAATCGAAAAATTCGATGCGCTGTTTGAGTAAGAAATACTGCCTTAATAATTTGTGGCAAAATTTAAGCAGTATTATTTATCACCCATAGCAGCGTTGATTAACATCGACGCTGCTATGGGTGAACAAAGCGTTCGAGATTAGTATACATTTTTATAGAATAGGGGGGCAAACGAGAAATCTGAGCCTCTCTACGACTACCAATGCCCATGAACATCCACATAATTACTATGCTTATGCATTGGTATCCTTTCCCCCTGCCCCAAAGGGCCACCGATTACTCACAAACTGCACAAGCTCGACACTAAAGATAGACTTTACGGCGGCTTTATTCTACGGTGTCTATGCGTGGCACTACCTTCTCCTATGTAATATGGCACTATCTCTTCCTAAAAATCAATATATACATTGATTTATTTCATATTATAGCAGATGTGTATGCGTCTGTCCTCTGAACGAAGACTCGATGCAGTCTGACTGAGCGCAATGCGAGTCAGGTGTCATGAATTGCGTAGTGCACCTATGATCCATATATATGCACAAGAACACTGAAGTGTAATGTTACATTGCACAGTATAAAAGTACAAACGAGTAGTCAGAGCATTTCTACTACCACCGGTGCATGTAAAATTCGCCGTATTGTTACTGATTTTCTCCTTCCCGCCTCATCATGAGCCACCGGGAATTCACAAAACGCAGGAAACGTCACGACCAGTCCTAAAAACATAAATTCACCATTACATCGATTATATAAAATACCTTCACCGGGGCGCAAAACCTCTCGGACCATAAATCAGACCTCATCCTGGACTTTTAGATAAATGGGATGCAAATAGGACCGTGTCCTTATATCCGGGATAAAAAGATTACCTTCGTTACTCCCCACCCCTCCCACTTCGGCTGACCCTTTATTGTTTCTATGACATCAACTTATTATCTCAACAAGTTATGTTCGAATTGCGGGTCCGGAGAAAAGTTCTGCATTATGTAGCAAAAATATTTTTATGGCATATGCGAGGAATAGCGTGCAGAGTTCCTTGGACATTACCGACGATCATAAACAACCCAGAGTTATTGCATGCGTTGTTCTCCTTTATCTTGTTTCACCTATCTGGCCTCTGGGCTCTCCTAAAAGTCATAAACGACAGCGAACTCAAAGAGCTGAGCTGATAATTGAGCTAGCACTACCGGGGATGTAGTTCTCGCTCCCAATATGATGTCATATTATTAACGAAAAAAAAACTGTTATCCCCGAAGCGCTAGGCAGAGGTGTGTGTACATCCACAACTCGTAAGTCCGGTAGATATACTAGAACATTCCCGATTAGCCAAGGTACTGAGGCCCATGATGTCTTAGGTGGCAAGCCTAAGGCCACTATGGGTACATTCCAATCCTGAATTGAATTGAATTGACCCGGGGATTGAACCCAGGACCCCACGCGGCTAACGGCCTTAACAGGCGACACCCGCACCGTTACACCATAGAGGCGACATTATAACGACACATGGCAATAACAATTTAACGCTTCGTTCATCAAATATTCCACCGCGAAAACCTCCGTTATTTTGAAATTACACATTTCAGTAACCCCAAGTAAACCAAACACCTGGGGCCAAGCCAACTCGGTTGAGTATGCTGCTCTTTGCAACCCTTTTATATAAAGACGGGACTTAAGAGCAGGAGGTATGGTAATGGTCGTAGATGGGGGCCTCAACCTACTGTCCGGAAGTTGGTAAGGTTTTCCTGTGGCGCCGAGCGAGCCGATGTGGAAGCGGCGTCGTTCCCTTAGTGGACTGCCTTGTCAGCGAGGTGCCATGATGATTTATATTTCCGGGACACCTCACCAAAAGCAGCACTGATGGCATTTGCTATTGTTTTAGTGGGTATTCGGCACCGCCACCCCACCACCGACCCAGCTCAGGTCTGGCGATGTTAGGTCTACGTAAATACGTTTGCCGCATCACCAGAAAAAAATAAAATCAGTTGTGATTTAGCAGTGAATCTTTGAATGCCTCGTGGCGTAACAAACGTAAACAACAAGTCTCCGAGTTAACAAGATAAGCCGAGGAACAATGGGGAGAATCAACTTACAACTTGAGGAGGCCACACTCAATACTAAATTAGTTTATGTGTGAAGTTGGTAAAGGCGGCCCAATCTGCAACGCTTGCGGCTGTATCTAAGCCGTGATCTTACCCCCGGCGGGTTGCATGAGGGCATCAAATACCCAGGGAGGTTCATATAGTTTGCACGTTTTTATATATTCGTCTAGCAACGTATTCGTGAAATGAAATGAAAATGTTATTATAGAAAATAGTATTATAAAAAATACTTTTTGGAAGTCATTAAACAAATCCACCGGCCTAACCTAGTCCTGTCCCTGTCGTGAGGAAAATCGGCAGGACAAACTCAGCGAAGTTAGTGGTTTGAGGAGGTAAATAAGAAATTTGATGACCATCTGACTACCGGCACTAACCAGGGTATGGAGGTTATGTACGTACGTGCCTTTCATGAAGAAGATAAGGAAAGCATAACTAAAAGCTATAGTTGTTATTGCACACACATATTTGCTATAATTGTTTTTGCACACACATATTTGCTATAATTGTTTTTGCACACACATATTTGCTATAATTGTTTTTACCCACACATATTTGCTGTAATTGTTTTATCCCGATCACGATCCTAGGATATGTGTCCGTCTCCTTCCATATTCCTCTCTTCATACAAATACCACGTCAGCTGCGATGACTGTTTATACCACCTTCCTGTAGTACTCGATCAATCTCTTTTTTATAGGGGGACAAACCAGCAATCGGAGCCTTTCATGACTAGCGACGCCCATGAACATCAGCATAACTATGCCGATGCGTTATCGTCCTTTTCATCCCCCCCCCCCGCACCAATGGACCACCGGCTACTGACAATACGCAAGAAACCGCAAGGAACGCGACACCGGCTTTCTTTTGCGGCGGTATCACGTAAGCGTGAGGTGTCACCCTGGTCCTGACATAACATTATTGAACATGCCTACAATAAATATTGAAAATGAGACGATTGAGCGAGTAGCAGTAGCACGTAATTTAGAAGTACCTGTAGATGAAAAACTTAGGTTTGAGCAACAAATCATCACCACACCCCGTAATTGTTTTAATAAATTGAAAATTACTATATCGAATTAGAAGTTTTGTAC
>JAFELO010001786.1:100339-144800 GCA_017140195.1 Eumaeus atala
GGCATTAAATAAGCAGATTGTGTTTTTTTTTATTGGAAAAAGAACAAAAAAAAATTTTATAACTACATTAGTCATTCATTATTATTTTAGTACATAGGTTGCTCTTCACTTAAGTACCCTTTTATTATCAGGCGCAAAAACAAACAACGCAGATGGTCTTCCGACCCGTGAACATGCCACGTATAATTGACCATGGGAAAAACATGAATGTTCTAGATTTAAACCACAAACTTTTTTGGCCTTGTGATTTGTTGATGGTCATGGCAAATGCAAGACGTATCGGAAATTCAAGTCTTTTAAATTGAAACGGCATATCGGTTGGGATCATCGGGATCCTCGGAATGAGAACTTCCTCACCATTGAATTCTCCTATCATTATCGTAGCGTAAATTACATTGTTCATCAATTTACTAACCACCAGACGCGTACCGTTGCACAGTTTTGGTTGGTTTATGTTTCGAAGCATGAATACTACGGAGCCAACCTTTAGGCGTAAATTTAACCATGCAAGGTGATTGGGGATTGATGGCACCACACGGTCCATGAATCATATTAGTAGTAACAATATCATGTAGGTCTGGATCGACTTCATGATCAGGAATCTTGGCACATATGATATCATCTACTTGGTCAGGCTGAATTCTTTCCACTAACCAAATAAGAATGTGTGCATGCGGCAGGCGTCGCTTTTGCCATTCGATTGAATACATCCAGCATCGCGTATCTCCAAAGACGCGTTGTTTAACAATAAAGTTCATCAGGGACCGAATTTCTTACCTGAATATACGTGCTGTGATGTCGTGACTATCATTTGATATTTGTCCGGGAAGCAGCAATTGAGTAATTCCTATCCATTTTGGATTACAGGTAAAAGTAATAAAGAGATCTGGCCGGCCGTAACGACGAACATATGTCATTGCATCTTGTGCATATTCATGCATATGACGTGGGCTACCAATATACGTCGCCGGCAGAATAGTTAATCGAGCAATATTAGCTGCATTTCCTTCTGTACTAACTGCATCACATAAATGGATGTACTCCTCAGAACGCAGTTTGACTTGGTTCAACCTAATAAATGTTAAACGTTCCGTTTCTATTTTTACATACATGTCAACGCAATACTGCTGAAATAATCGACGAAACCGCAGCAAATAGTTGTCAGCATTTTGACGAATCATTAAACGATATGCATAATAATTCATTGAGCTAACTTTCTTTGTAATTTCTTCACCTGAAATAAAAAAATTGATAATTAACCATTTCAAAGACAAATAATACAGACATTAACCATTATTAAGATACTGATACTTTACCATTCAATGGATTTATCATTTTAATATTAAAATAATATCCATCTTCTCCTTGCCAAAACATCAGTGGGTATTGCAATGGGTCATATGATCGATGAGTTTCAGATATTTGTTACAGTTGCCCAGTATTGCGACGTGTAAGCACAATATCGCGTTTTTCCAATTGTTCACCAACAATCAGGACGGCAACTTCGTCTACTGTTGGAGCATTAAATGTGCGTTCGTGTGTGAGCTCTAAAGCACTCTTAAACAACCTGACCAACGCATGATGTTCATGAAGCAGACACTGCAAGTCTTGAATAATTGCTCGCTTCATTGCTGGATTGATCCCTAGGCGTCGATCAAGTTGTTCTTACATGTTGCCCATGAAATATATTTGTAAAAATTTATTCTGTGTATCTTCGAAAGGTAGTAATGATCCAATTCGATGTTGAATCTGTCCTTGTATCTACAAAATAAAAACCAGACAGTATTAACTGGGTTATAAACACCTTTTCTGTGGGAGAGTAGAGTTCAGTATTAGCAAATATAATACATACCAATAGATAAAGTAGGTTATTCTTTAACTACATTCTATGTAGGTACAAAAATAAATACTTTAAATGTCGGAATAAATCCTCCTTCTTCGATAATGTCTGCCCCAAATGACGTCATTTGGAAACAACTATTGTATTTTCGAGTATTTGCAAGAAAGTGGCGTGATTCTTGTGTTTCGCCACAAAGCAATGAATACAATGGCTCATGTGGCGGAGTCAACACTGGCAATTTCACTTTACCATTAAGGCAGCATAATCTTGGCGTTTCTCTGGAAAACTTCAATGCACCACAATACTCGCAAACAACGTCCATTTGCCCAATGCGAACGCTAGGATGCAAGCTGTAATCATTGCTACAATCGTATCGAAACGCTGCTCGATTCAAATCTCCTAAATATCTTGTTCTGCGTCGCAAATTATCTATTTGTTGCCTTCTGTTCGCTCGACGATTCTGCATTGCCAACCGAGCTGTTTCACGGGCTGGTTCACTTTGCTCTCGTGATTGAGAAGCACGAAGTCGAGTCATACTATCGCGGCGCTGTTCACGTGTAACTTCTTGTTCTTCTTCAGTCCTTTCATTTGCAGTATTTTGTATTCTTCTTGCATTATGGCTTTGTCGGGAAAGATTCGATCCTCTTGCTCACGGTATTATTAATTAAACTTCACTTCACTTTTAATTAAACTTTACTTCACTTCAATCCACTTCTTAATTATTTATTTAATAGAAATAGTTTTAATATTTCTTTCTTACAAATATCAAATTGTCATCCATACGTCATTACATAGCTGTCATTTGCGTTTTGTTATTCCAAGTCTGATTCTTTTTTGTTATACCACGTTTTATTACACGTTATAACACGACTTTCTTTTATATATATATATATAGATAACAGGGGGGGGGGGGCAGTTCACGCGGACACGGTCTCCCGTCAGGTGGTCGCGCGTACTGCGGGTCAGGTCTCGTAGATGCGCATGCGGTCCATTGTCTGCCCTATTGAACATAGCGCTCGACAATCGAACCAGAAACTCATCCAGCGACTCTATCCGCAAAAGCCTGGAGTTTCGGTCACCGACCAACAACACCTGGCCGCCGTTCCCCAGCACGTTGTGGACATCACCTAGGTCAAAACTGTTCCCCGGATGTCTGTACGCCGCGTAGATCCTGCGCTGCTCCCCCGCCATGTGAACGACTATGCCAGTCCAGCCCATGTTGGTAAAGGGGCCCTGTCTCAACTCATCGTGGACGACGTCCCGCCGAACGCGCATAGCCGTACCTCTGTACAGCCTGCCGCTCGGCGACATCTCGTCCCTCCGATACGCGACGTAATTCGGTAGCCGGAGGCTCTGCGTCGGCCAAGCCAAGTATCGCCCAGCAGAACGACATGTAAGTCGTACTGCTGTGCCAGCAGCCGAAGACTGTCGCCCTTGCCTCCTATACCTCCGGGGTTCCAGTAAGCGACCCTTAGCTCATCGCGATCCATCACTGGCTCCTCGTTAGTTGGCCCCGTGCGTGCATGATTTGCGCCCAGATACGCGGGTCCCTGAGCACTCTGGACAGCTCGTCCTTCACGACCGCCCTCAGGTCCTCCCTGACGATCTCTCGGATTACAGACTCCACCCGCCGGTCTCGCGCGATTACGTCATTCCGGACGTAGCGGCCGGCCCCCGTGATGACCCGCAGGGATATGCACTGCTGAGCTTGCAGGCGCTTCTTCTGGCTCGCGGAGGTGAGCGCTTACCATGCCGGGGCAGCGTTAGTCAGCCGTGATCGGATGTGCGTCTTGTATATCCCCAGTTTCGTGCGTAGTGAAAGCTCGGATGCGAGCACAGGTCGCAGTAATGCGCGGGCTGCCCTCGCCTGGTTGATCGCTCGATCGATCAATGCTGCACCCGAGATACACGAACAGGGACCTCCAAGATCACTCCTGGTTGCCCAGCTTTAACCGCCCCGGCATGCTGCGCCTCGTGCTGTCGAATAGGGATGCCGTTTTCTCCACGTTGACGGACATCCATCCATTTTGCCGAGCCACACCGGCAGTCGATCCAGCAGCCGCAGCATTCGCCCGGCTGCTAGCTCCGGCTTTCGGGACAAGGATATGTAAGCGCTGTCGTCGGCGAACAGCGCGAGCAAGACAGCCGTTTCGCCCACTCCCATTGGGTTGTTGAGCGTCGGGATGTCGTTGGTAAGCGAACTGTTCCTCCCTTATTGGGACGTACAGCTTCAGCCTCCGGAGCCATAGCCGCTCGAGCAACTTTGCCACGCGCGATAGCAGCGTGATCCGCCGGTAGCTTCCGGGTAGGTGCCGAGGCTTGCCCGGCTTCGGGAGGATGACGATTCTCCCTTCCTTCCGGAAAGTGGGACGTGCAGAGAACGCCGTTAGCTTTCCTGGTGAGAGTCACGGCTGTGCGCCACGGCATCATCACACGTGCTGTGGGGGGGGGGATGTTGTCGGGGCCTGGTGCTTTGCGCTTTGAGAGGCGAAGGGCAACCTTCCGCAGCTCGGCTGGGGAGATAAAATCCCCCCCGCCCAACGGCGGTGGCGAGCTTGAAAGGAGCTCTCGGACGCGGCCCTCTACGTGCTCGTGGTGCTCCGCGGCGACTGGAGCTGCTGGGTGCGGTGTGAATTGTGTTTGTAGGTGGCTGGAGTGCATGTCTGCCACTAAACGTTCCGCCAGGCGTTGTAATTGCGTTAGCCGTTTGAGTCGGTGAGTGGACTTATCTTGGTGTTCGACCCACTGAGTCGTCTGTTCAGGGCGTAGAACGTCACATACGTTGACACCGGCTTGAGCGATGGTTCGCTCCCAGTCGGCTCCTCGACAGTCTCTCGCCCTTGCAAAGACGTCCTCAGCGAGTCGATTGAGATCGGCCTTGATCAGCGGGCAGCGGTTCCGGGCCCAGAGACACCTCAATTGCCTTTTCTTCCTGAGATTGGACAGGAGGTCGGGAGGGAGGTCACTCCGTTGGCGCGCCTCGACCAGCGTGGTGACGGTCGCCGCGGCCTGTGAATCTCGTATTTTGTCCCTGAGACTACAAGGCCGCAGCTTCCACCTCCCCCGCGGTCTCGAGCTGCCCGTCGATAGTGGAGTCGGCCATACGGTCTCTGAAGACCTGCCAGTCCACCCTCTGTCTGGTCCGTTCCCGCTCCCTTTCGATCGCCGTCGAGTGTAGTGTGATTAGGACTGGTAGATGCTGCGTATCCAGGTCATATAGCCCCTCCATGTTCAGTGTGACTTGGAGGTTGTTGTGAATGACCATGTCCAACAAGTCAGGATTTCGCCGGTGATCCGTCGGGACGTGGGTCGGGCAGGGGTTCACTGTACCGTGTATCCCCGTCGCTCCGAATCCGCCTGTGGTGTGCTTGGAGTCCTTGCACAACTAATCCGGATGTGTTCATGTCGGAGAAGGGGTCGAGTTCAAAGTCGACTTGGACGATGTCTAGCGTGCGCAGGGCGCGCGTACAGGGCGCGTAGCGCAGCAGTGCGTAGCGCAGACTCTATCTGCACCGCCGCCACACATATCGCTCCGGCACGCCGAAGCTCACGGCAGCCAGTACGCCCGGGTTGCTAGTCTTGCCTCGCAATATCTTAAGTATATAAGAAGCGAGGGCGAACCCCATAATCACCTCCAGCTTATTATACCCTACCATTCCTAAAGGAAATAATGTAGGATACATTAAGGGATGTGCTGGGTATACCCCGTATAATTTCATATATGTAAAGCGAATATATTTATTTTGTATTCGCTCCAACATAAGCTTATATTTTGTCTCTAGGGGGCTCCAAATAACCGAACTGAATTCCAAGTGTCTCCTTGCGAGATTTTCATAGAGGGCACGAATGGCATCAATGTTTGTAAAATTATAAGAATGTCGCATCACGAGCCCCAGTGCCTTGAAAGCCTTTTTACAGACCACATTAATGTGATCTCTAAAAGATAAATTTGCCACAAAACAAACTCCCAAGTCTCTCTTGTTTAGGGGTCGTTCCATTGCAACTCCTTCGATGTCATACTGATATTGTATTGGTCTGCGGGACCGGCTAAATATCATCGACGAACATTTGAGGATATTGAAATGTAGTTTATCTCTGTGGGCCCACTGCACCACCCGGTCAATATATTCCTGCAGCTTAACACAGTCCGCTATCTCCTTGATTTCTCGCGAGAGTTTAAGATCGTCGGCAAAGAGTAGGCACGATGAGTCTCGAACTATGTCAGGCAAGTCATTAATCATCAGCACGAACTCTAAAGGCCCCAAATTGCTATCCTGGCTAACACCTGACCTTGTAAAATACGCACTCGATCTGCAGCCGGCATTATCAACATATTGGCGTTTCATTATGAGTTACCGGTTATCCGCTGGAGGGGAGGAGAGGCGAAGGGAAAAACGTCCTCATTATATATAATCGGTCTTATTACAATAAATTCGTTAAACCCTGTTTTTTGATCTAGATTTAGTCAGCCAAAAGTTGACTTTAGATCATTCTTTTAAACCTGTACTTATTACAAAATAAGCGTGGGCTACATAATATCGCGTCTTAATTCTGAAACTGACTTCATCCACAGATTATACACACGACTCATCCATTCGTTAAAAGTGCGTAACGCGTTACGATCCATTTTACGAAAAACCTGGGGATCTAGATCGCGTGAACAGGTATTTGAAGAAAAGCGTCTGTGAGATCTGTTGGAAGTATCCTCAAGGTGAGCGAAAGTAAAGCGGGAGCGTAAATATGAGGGAGCACAGGGATTGAAGAGAACATTGAAAAGAAAACAAAGAATTCTATATTTCCTATAGTCGCTTCAGTTCCCTGCGAGCCTGAGATACATGATCATGCTTTTTAAGCCCGAATATGACGCGAAGGCGCAGGTTCTGCAATCGTGCTAATGAATTTATTATTATTAATTTTTTTTGTTCTTTAAAATATTTTTTCAAATAATTAAGAGTCATTTTATATATCGTGTGTCAATAAATTGAAGTAGATTTTACTTAAATTAAATATTTCCAGCGACCATTCTTCAAGTACCTATTCACAAAACGAATTATTTCTCATAATCCTTTACTACTATCCGTTCCGCTAAACTCTGGAATTCCTTGCCTTACGAAATAAGAGATTGCAAAACTCTCGGACTTATTTAGAAGAGAGTCAAAGAGCAACTCCTCAGTATAATTTAAGTATTATTATTATTATTTTGTTTATTAGTTCCGTTAATATATTTTATAAATAACTCCTTATATAGTACCCGATTATATACAAATATATGTATGTACCTATGAATTTCTTATATATATTAGTATATACAACATGTACTAAAAGAAAAAATGTGTTTATGTATTTATGTTATTGAATTTGCATAGAATGACGTAATTTAAATTCTTTACGTATTTTTATCAGTTTGGTTTAATTATTGTCTTTGTACACTGCTGTAAAGTTTGACACTGCTGTAAAAGTAGCTTGTTTTCCTGTGGTAGGACAGCTGGCGGAGATTCCAGTACAAAATAAGCTGTACCTTTGTACTAAATGTCTTTTTAATTTATTTTCCGTGTACATGAATTATATATAATATACAATATCGTCTATAATGTCAAATTATAAACAAAATAACTTGTTTATATTTCATGTAAACAAAATAAAATCCATGTCTGGTTCCTCAGTGTAATTGTACTGGTATTTCAATATTATCATCACGGCATTGTGAAAGAAACGCAAAAATTTATATGGAAATGTAAGGATTAATACGTGCCTACGTATTAATCCTGACATTCATAGTATAAAATCAATTTCTTTAATATATTATTAATGATAGTCAACGCGTATCAGTTTCGTGTCTAACTTATTTTAACACAAAAATACAATTTATTTAATAGAACCTCTCGAATGTCTATGTTATTATTTCGATTCATATTTTATTTTTTCAAACCACTTACCATACTTATTTTATTGCAGGCATTTTATTTTAGGCATTTTCACACATGTATTTATGTCGTCGATATCTTTAAAATCCATAGAACTTATCACATCGCGTCCATTTTCATTGAATGAATTTCACTGATACAATCGTACCTAAACTCATTAAAATACGTGACTTGACCTTGAGGTTTGAATCGCAGCCTAAAACTTAAATGTGGGTCCGAGCGAGTCTAAATTTAAAACTATAGTCTGGCCCTCGGCTAAGCTAAAACCATCGTTTGTAACACTATATCGCGTTAAACCATTGTTTAGTGTACGAGCTAGCGCTAGTACGCGTTTTGTGACAGGATGTTATATGACTTTGGGCGTTGTTAGTTACCAAAAGGCACACGAGTGTGGTAATATATCATGCGCCAGATATAAATAATTGTCATCAGAATAAGTTAGAATTTACAGAGCATATTGAACAGAATACAAATAACAAATTAGATAATTTGAAAACACAAACAAGGCACATTGAATGAGTACCCACTTTCACTCTACGGAACAAAGGGAGAAACAAAATGTACAAATTGAATTTTGTAGAAACGAAAAGCGGTTTCATCTATATGCTAATTCCGCCCGTTAATTGGCTGTTATGGTGACGGCTCGCCCCGTTTTATATAACCTAATCACTCGTTCGTTATCAGAAAGTTGCGGGTGGGTGATAAGGACCGACGTACGCTGGTCAACAATTGTTTTTCTAAATGTTTGTTTCTTACATTAAACTAAGTTTCCAATGTAAATTTGTTATCTGTCACGAAAAATTATTGAATCAAAGTTCAAATTTGAATGAAATTTGGTTAACACAGATAAAAAGATCATGTATACATAATAATTATTTTTGTAACCTAAAAATGTTAGGCAAGTTATTTTACGTATGTGAAACCACACGGCATAACTTATCGCTAATGATTATTCTTGCATCGTAGGGTTTTGCCACGGTATTGCTGCATCGTCTGAGAACTGAGCACTTTCCTCTGAGAATACAATTACTCGCTGCAAATAGAATTACTTACCGATATGGCGAAGAACATTTGCATTGGAATACAAATTCTAAGCTATCGCCTTTTGCTCGTGAAGGTTGTGGGTAGGACGAAAACACATCTTGGTGACTCTATTCGGACGTTAGTATATACGCTTTTGTAAAATGAAATTATGTTTTACTTTTTCATCCATTTGAAGATTGAGTTTTAGAAGTACTATTTTCACATCAAATTTCATCAAAATTGGTAACGATAAGGTCACTGTTGAACCCTCAGATGTAACGCAATCCTTAGTGATCACGGCCCTCAAACATAAGGATACAACAAAGAAGGAGAACCACTGAGATATGTTTAGGTGTTAAGTCATTATAGTTGATGATCCGTCCGCTAACTGCCATCAGAAAAGGCTTGCGTACACTTCCCGCCATGGTTCAAGCCTTGTCGTGGCGGTGGGGCTTAGTAGCTCGGGGTGAACCCAGGCGAAGCCAATTGAATGTGCCATGTGCCGCGAGAACCACACACCACTGGACCGTATACTGGCGCGTATATGCGTTTCCCCGCGTCAACAAAAAAAAGGCTTGCTTACACTGTTAACCAAAAAAGATCACATTTTTTGGTGGATAGTGTGCGCTTCAATTTACAATCGTTGTCTAACCGTTCATTGTTAGCCATTTCCCATCTGAGCTCGGAGCCCCAATGTTGTTCTTAAATTGACACATTTTTTTAGCTCGTGAACTTGGCTTGGTTTTACTTTTGAAATACATTTCAATTATATGATATCGGCGTAAAGTGACAGATTCGTTGTCGTGTTTCGTGCGGTATGTTGGTAGCCGGTGGCCCATTGGAGGGGAGGTGGAAATGTGTGCAACGCGTTTGCGCAACTGCTATGTGGATGTTTATGAGTGTTGGTAGTTATCAAAACGCTCCGACCGGTCGTTTGTCCCCTGATTATAGGATAAATTTGTATTACTTGAGCTGTAGGCTGACTTCTGACTTGAACAAGGAAATATTGCAGTAGATGTGTGGATTTGATGATTTGATATTAATCATTAGACTCTGCGTGTTTGCAGCGCTATAATCTACTGAGGACATCACGGTAAGATCCTTTTCCCTGTATTTAAACCGAAGTATCAAGTAACAGTTAGTACATAACATTGGAAGTAAAGATGTTTAATGAAAGACGACCGATTGGTGCAGTGGTAATTTAAGTGGGTATATGGCGTGCATTACGCCGGAGGTCGCGGGTGCGAAACCAGCCTAGGTCAAGTATGGGTATCTATGTACCATATGCTTTTTCTATAATCAAAATCTTTTTTTTTTTAAATCTTTCTTTAATGGATATCTGCTGGCTACACCATAAGTTTAAGACAGCCTTATATCTACAGAAAAAAATGATTACAAACTTCACTCTAAATCCCTTATATACAGCGAATGAATAACAAAATTTAAGAATTTGTCACTATATTCCTTTTCTTTTCCTTCCTTTTTATTAAATTAGTCGCTAGTAGAGGTAATAGATAATTATTATATTTAACCTAATAATAGTCTTTTATTCAAATCAATTTTATGTAGTAACACATTCCTTCAATATACGTACTATTTATATATATTTTGACGAATCTGGATGTTTATATATGTATTGTATTGTATGTATTAATGTAATAAAAATCTTAATGATGATTATTTTGACGTTTGTCTATCTGTAACTCCGTACTAATATTGTAAAGGTCAAGTCTCTGACTTTCGTTGTATGTATGGGATAATAGTCTAAAATGCTGATCCCATCATGCAAATTCTTTCCTTGTCTGTCCGCTAGACTATTCTGGACATTTTTTGACAGACTATATTTTATTGTAGCCCGTGGCGTGTAAGTTGAAAGAAAATAACAGTTGTCCGCACAGGTACAGTTGCGCTCCCCACCAAGGTTCAAGCGTTGTCGTGGCGGTGGGGCTCATTATCCTGGGATGAAGCCAATTGAACTGAGGGACATGCTATTTGTACGCCTCTTATAAGAAGGGGCACTATAGAGCAGGAGGAGGTGGCGCTTTTACGCGTGAGGCCAGGGGTGAGGTCGGGAACCTTACCTCATTGCACCGTTCAAGTTAGTATGGTTATCCTGTGGCGCTGGACAACCCCACCGTGGAAGTGGACTCGGGCCCTTAGGGACTGACCAGCTCATGACACTCGCGATGGTTTCGGTTGGTTTCCGACACTATTGTGCTGCCGGCACACAGTAGTGTACAGTAGTGCGTCATGACACACCTCCCCAAAGATTAATGTTACTGCGCATTCAAAGTTTAGGGTTCAACTTATAACCTATACTCTGTGCCTAAAGCTTTTATACGTGTAGAATAGTCTTTCCTATAATTTATGTTTCTTAAATCTAGTTGTTAGATATATGTGATAAATTCACATTCGTGAAACAAAAAATACATATTAAATAAAACAATAATACATTCGATGTGATGTGCTAATTTCAAGTTGGTATCCAACTTGTACTAAAACTCTCAGATACTTTAAGTAAGGCGCTTGAGGTATTTTACAGGTTGCCATGAACTTTCGTAAGTTTTAACTAAATAAAAGTAAATCAGTATGATCAAGAGGCTTTAAACGTTTTGAGAGAGAAACTATTTCATTCAGGATTTAAAGAATCAGTGTCTGGTACGACACTCACAGTGTTGAGCGAATTAGTTCCATCTCCCGCCGCATTCGGGAGTAGCGCTGCAGTTCGGACAATGGCGTCGCCGATGCCCACGACTGTTAGTCGCCTAGAACTTTCCCGCGCTTCGGTTACGCCATCTACCTTCACCCTTGCATACTTTTTACTAGAATCTGTATATATAATAAAACAAAAAAAGTGTGCTGCTTGTATATTTGTCTGTTTGTACACGCTAATCTCCGCACCTAACGAACCATTTTAATTATTTTTTTTAGTTGTCTAGCTAATAAGCCTGGGCTATATATAGGCTACATGACAAATAAGAAATTCGCGAACAAAATCACGGGCACCAACTTCAAATAGTAAATATGATTCTAATGAGAAATGGGTACAAAATACTTAAGCCACGAAAGCGCGATAAACCGTTACGCTTGTGTTACGTCTGACCGGTTATTATTTCACACGATACTTGGCAATGTTCTTAATACGTGCGCTATATATTTCGTACAAGAAAAGTAATTTCGTTATACCACTTTGTACGACAAAGTGGTATAACGAACCACTTTTCTATTCACCGGTACTATTCGCTCACATATGCGTTTTCCTCATGCGATCGTCTCTTATTCGGCGACAGGATAACGAAGCGAATACTCCGATAGCTTTGGGAAACGCTAATTTAATCCGACGCCCTTTACGACAATTGTACTTTTTCAGATGGAGTAGATTAATCAGATTAAGTAAGAAACAATTTTATAGCACAATTATGTTTGAGTTGCCTAAAGAGTAACGAATGTGGAGGACACAAGGCAGGAATCTTAAGATATATATATTCCATTCCCTCTGCCTACCCCATTAGGGAGATGGGCGCTTATGGCTGTTGCGCTGCATCCATTCCCTTATCCCCCTCTAATAGGACACCGGAAATGTATAAGGTACTCGAAAGTCGACGTCACATTTGCCCCGATAGCATCCGCAGATCCATCACTTTAAAGTATTATATGAGTAAGAGGGACCTCGACGTATCATCGTAACTCGGCAGCAATACCGCATGATATTACTTCTATCTGTAGAAGCGAAGCTTTGCTGCCTTACCCATGGGACACCAGACAGAGACTGCTAGCAGTCACCGACACCGTGTTAAGTGGCAGACCATCCTGTCGCGTTTCGTACGGTTTGCAAGTAGTCAGTGTTCCATGGGAGGAGGAAAACAGAAGGAGGCACCTGCATGACAATAACGCGGAAATATACGTGCGTATGAGGTTGCCGTCAAAAGGCTCCGAGTGCTCTTTTGTCCCTCTAAACAACCTATAAAAAAGAAGCAACTTACAAATAACCGGTACAAATTTTCGTACATTCTATTATGTGGATACAATTCAAAAATATATTTACGTAATATTTGTTCAAACTTCAAATCACCACTTTCGTGTATCAATTTAGTTTGTGCGAAAATATTATTCACAATGTACGGAATATGTTCGGAGTGGAAATTCGTTTTTCATACATTTTCACGACATCCTTTAATAACGATGGCTCATGATATGTTTCACCTTGTATTTTTTGTGAGCCTCAAACATCTTACGGGTACCTAAAGTAAGGATGTTATTGGTTTTGAGACGACTTTTTTGTAATATCGGGGGCAATCGAGCAATCGAGCAATCGAGCAATCGAGCAATCGAGCAATCGAGCAATCGAGCAATCGAGCAATCGAGCAATTGCAATCATTTGACGACGAACGATGCCCGTGGACATTATTGTCATGCAGATGCGTTGCTCTCCCTTCCTACTCCTCCCAGAAAATTTAGGCAACATTAGAAACGGATAACTTATGCTCCGAACTACTTGTTACAAAATGACCACGGAAGGTATGCTTGTTATGGTAGCAAGGTCATGAATATTGACATATTCATGAGCATGCCTTATATCATATCATGTATATCATAAGGGTGATCGGAGGAGCCTTTAGATGACTACCGAGATACGTTGCTCTCCTATTATCCCCCCAATGGGCCACCAGCTACTCACAAACCACACGAAACGCGACAGCGACGCCGTCACTTTACACCGGTATCAAGTGAGCGAGGGGTACTTCCCCGGTCATGTACCATGGACGGCAGTACCTCCTTCTATGCAGCATGGCACTACCACTTCCAAAACATTTGTATAAACATTACAGAGTTACTGTAGTAATGGGCCGGCCAGGCCAGAACGTAGATAGGCTAGAAAATGGAAGAATAAATTAGTAAGATGTAGTGATTACAGAGTGAAATGAGAAAAACCTTCTCCCTCTCCCTATCTACCCCACCAAGACGTGGTGATATGTTGTTGTTGTATATATGTCCTGCATTTCAGCTGATCTGTGGCGGCATGAACGGGAAGGTTCTTCTGGCTTATACGATACAGTCGCAAAATGGCTTTCCTGGGGTTTGTTCATTTCCATCAAACGCCTCTGTGGTGTAACGGTGCGGGTGTCGCCTGTTAAGACCGATAGTCGCGTGGGGTCCTGGGTTCGCTCCCCAGGTCGGGAAACGGTTATTAAATGTTTTTCAGATTATTCTGAGCATGCATTACATTGTGCGGGATTGGAATGTGTCCGAAGTGGCCATATGCCTGCCACCTATGACATCATGGGCCTCAGTGCCTTGGCTAATCGTGGCTGTGCTAGTATATCTACTGGACTTACGAGTTGAGGATGTGTTAGCACACCTCCGCGTACCTCTCCTCGTACTCGTTTGTTTCCAATAACTTATTAGAGGGGAACAGGGAATTAGGGAAATGCGTTAGAATAACAATTGTGCGGATGTTTATGGTTATTTTTTATCATTAAAATCTTCAGATTTTTAGTTTCCTTCCTCAGGCTATAAAAAGGGGATAATGTTTAATAAGATAGATATTTGATGTTTGGAACGTAAGTCATAGGAATGTATCTGATTGTACTTCTTTTATACATTATAGAAGGTCGCCAACTTCTACGTCCTAGATCCGTCCCTTTGACGTCAAGGTCGCTACTTAATCTAGGGGATTTGTCGAGGGTGCCAGTTTTTACATTGAACAACTGCTATTTCACCTCTGCAACCCACAAGGAAATCTGGACCCAATATTGCGCTTGCCGTACCGTACAAAACGGGACAGAATAGCTATGACTATTCTGCAGGACATTCTGCATGTCATATATGTGAGAAGTTTACCCTTCTCGACATTTGCAGCTCGATTTGGTTACATTTCCATGGTACAAAACATCTCATCATGCGTTCTTCGGAATCAAGTTCGTTATTATGTAGTAAGCTCCGGCTGTTCCATACACATACAGCTTTTAGGATTACGTAGACAAACGACAAAAACGGGACCCTTATAAAGTCATGTCAGTATATCCTTGTATCAATAACGTTCTACACTGATGTTATTTAGGTAGTATATTAAAAATCGCTACAGAAAGCAGTAGTATGATCTTGAAGATAAAATTACTAATGATAGCGCTCCGACATGTAACAGCCCTCTGTTAAAAGTCGCAACCCTTTGCGACTTTTTGATGTTTCTTTACTTTGGTTGAAATTGTTTTTCTTGTTTGTGTTGAAATTGTTTTCATTTGTTTAGGTTGAAAATGATTTCATTGTTATTAATGGTTTGGTTTGAAATAGTACATTTGTCCACAGGTAGCTCCCAACATCATTGAGTTCATCAAGTCGCCGGTGAACATCATCGACTTCATAGCGACCCTCAGCTTCTACATGGACGTAGTCGTCGAGCTGACTGTGGTCAAGAGGAACATAGACAAGGCCGATATCCTGGAGTTCATCTCCATCATCAAGATATTAAGGCTGTTCAAGCTGACAAGGCACAGCCCAGGATTAAAGATCCTGGTCCACACCTTCAAGGCATCAGCGAAAGAGCTGACACTTTTGGTGTTTTTTCTGGTCCTCGGCATCGTGATTTTCGCGAGCCTCGTGTATTATGCTGAGAAGTCACAGGTAAGATTACGAGTATTTTTTTATATTATAGTAAGTAAAAGATAGTAAGGTGTAGTAAGGTTCTGGAGTGGAGGCTGCGTTTAGGAAAATTAAGTATTGCACGACCGTTCACCAGGTGGGAAGACGGTCTCCATACAGTAGTCGGTCCGGGGTAGATGCGAGTAGCAGGATGTAGGCCGTCTCGGCGTTCATTGAAAGAGGGTAATGTCCAGCAGTGGACCGATAGGGGCATCAGCCCCCATGATGATGATGGTGATGAACCAAAAGATCAGGTGCAGCCTTTTCTTGACCACTTGGTAACGGTCGACGGAATAATTGCTATGCAGACGCGTTGATTTTTTTTTATAGAGTAGGGACTTCTCCATATTCTCTCGTCCTAGTGAAATACCGGAAGCTCACAAACTTCACGAAACGTGAGATAATAGCAGTCAATTTAGGGCGATATCATGTGAGCGGCCCCAGCCATCCCAATGTGTCACCAGAGCAATTATTTTATGCAGCAGTCGGAGAAATTGGTGCTTGCAGCTATACCAATAGGCCAATCTCGACTACGGCATGATCTCAGTACCAAAGCCGGCATTACTACCCGTTGGCTTTTGGTTTTTACTACTCGACTACGGCATGATCTCAATACGCAAGCCGACATTACTCCCCGTTGGCTTTTTGGATTTTTGGATACAGGAATATTTTAAAACATATTTTAATGTGCATGATATATGAAACAATTAACATATCTTTAACATTTGAATAAATACATTAATTGTCCAAACTTTCTTAATACCCATCGGTCGAAACCCTTCGTAAATTTTAGTTTTGATTATATAATTGTGGAAATAGTAGATACAGTTTAATAATAGTTTAGGTTTTAAGTGTTAACATGAATTCTCATTAAAAAGTGACAATACGTTCAACCAACAGGAACAGATATTTGAAGTGAAACTTCTTTAAAGACGCTTGATTTGGGGAGCAAGTAAGCTGATAAATGTGGGGCTAGAGCGAAAGCGAAGCTAACGGTGATGAAAGGGAAATTCAAGTTAACGAGGATAGTAAAAGATAGGCGAGCGAAAGTTTAAAAGGAGACTCGGCTCATGGTATATAAGGAAAAGTGGACAGCGCAACTATATGACAATTATGTAAAAAAATCATTTTTTTGTTTAGTTCGGTGCTATGGTTTAAGCCACACTAGTTTTTTATTTATTTATATACAATATTTAAGCTAACTTACAGGAACACATAGGTAATACAATTGTCAAGCAAAACTCATCCCTATGTATTTATAATTATAAGCGATCGCCGATACCAAGGAAAAGAAAAGATATGGAGATACATTGCCTTACTTTGATTCTGACTTTCTCAAGCAGCTACCAACGTGACAGCTTAATTTTATAAGCTGCTCTTAGGTCTGCGGGAGATATTATATGTCCTAGGGGTGCCAGACGTTCCTTTCTTTTTTGTCGTCGCGGTTACGCATTTACGCGCCTTCCCTGGCCCTGTGGTGTGTGGAGCTCGCGGCATATGGCACAGTGCCGAATACCCACAAAAACCACCGCGAGTGCCATCAGTGCCGCCTTTCGTGAGGTGGCCTCGAGCCCCCTAAGGGACCAACTCCAACTCCATAGACGGGGTCGGCCCACACTACAGGATAAGCCCAGCCATTTTGCGACAATGCAGTGGTGTGAGGTTCCCATCATCGCCCATTGGCCCGTGCGCAAATGCGCCTCCTCCTGTTGCTCTTTTATCCTCTCTTCTTATAAGAGGGATACAAAGAGCGATCCTCGACCTGCTCTTTAGCCCCCTATTCTTATAAAAGGGATGAAAAGAGCATCCCCCTCAGTTAGTTCAATCGGCTTTGCCTGGGTTCAACCCCAGGCTAATAACCCCCACCGCCACGGCAAGGCTTGAACCATGGCGAAGAACTCATGATGAGATTTTTTGTACAATGAAAATGAAACCAAATCGAACTGCAAATACATGCATACAGCAATGACTTACTAAGCTTTTACAATATGCAATTTTTTTTCAGAATGTTCTTGGATCAGTGTCAATGCAACGCTGCCTCATATAAATAATCAATGTTAAAATCCCCTTCCATATTATCACCAAATAACAAATTTCTTAAGTAAATGAATTTATTCTCCAGTCTGAACGATCTAATAAGATATTCGCTTGAACACGGTGTACCTTGTTTTTATCACTTGTGATTAAGGCGCGTGCATAAAGACTGTGCATAAAAGGTGTGTTGCGACTCAAACATGGATTCTTTATTTTAATGGAGATACTTGTCGTATATTTTTTGACAAACTATTTCGGCCTTTTGGTGAATTTCTAATGACATCCATAAACATCGGCACGACCGTGAATGAGTGATTACATTGATAAGTTGCCCTTGTAACCCCCAGCTGGATGCTTTGTAAACTCAAGAACAGCTCGTGTTCTGAAGAGTCAAACCACATTTATATCTTTATAAAAATACCAGTAAAATTAACTTGTAAACGGAAATTATGTCACTCATCCATGAGAGCGGAGAGACATTCTTCCGTTGTGATAATATAAAAAATATAAACACAAAAGATATTTGAGTATTATACCTACCTGTCAACACAAAATAGCAGTCTATGTTACTCAATACCCAACTTAAGTAACCCACACCTTAATGTACGAAAATCTACGCCATTTAAAAAAATAACATCCATTTGAAAAATATATCTATTTTAACAGAATATCTACCTTAACACCATATTTTCCATTGTTGACATCAAGCTTTATCCATTCACTGCGAAACCTGGCATTATTTGATGATCGTGAAGATGGCACGTCTCCTTCTAGTTGCATTCACCCACTTCATTTATTAGGTAAAACTTGTACAATGCAATTGATGTTAAAAACACACTTTTTTGGTCGCAGAAAATTACGCGTTTTCACTATATATTTGCACACACCCTCAGGTATATTTTTATTACGAGACATTCTCAAATCAAAGAAACTCATTTTCATAAGAAAATTATTGTTTCTTGTCCAATTATATGTAAAAACTTTCCAATTGGAAAATTCATATCTTGTTGTTTTCTTTGCGGACGAATACAGGTAACTTGCGTGAAATTACTTGTGTGAATTGCGATCCATTAACAATGCAGTATTAGATTATCCAAAACGTTTTATTTTTGGTTCAGTTGATATAACAAGGATATTCCCCAGTCTATTGTTATTCAAAATCATGATTGTAAGAAACCCATTGAAACCAAGAGAGTATGCTACATTAATGTATAAGTGTATGTATGAGTATGTGAGTTCATGTTATAATCAAGGACTGTTATTTTTACCCTCAAACATTTTACTTCCAGTTTACCCACATTGTTACCAACTTAACAATCGTGATAATAGAGATAACCAAAGGAGCTGTGCATCAGCTGCGACACGCGGCTGGAGATTTATTATATATATTAATAATAACTTATAATAATAATAACAATTCTAAAGAGATGTGGTTTATTATAAGTACGTAAATAAGGTTATTTGGATGTTATATCCCCCGTGCAACAGAACTAACTTCTCGGCATCATGCCGTTATTAGCTCCCGCGGGCGTTTGCGAAACATACAGTGCAACCCAAACTCACTTCAAGTCAGACCACAGCACACACGGGCGCCCTTAGAGTAGGGATTAATCGCAATACGATATGTGATTTGCACAGCTCAAATAATGCCGCCGTACCGGTTAGGTAATTTGAGACTCGCGCGCGAGTCTTTTTACCAGTCAGCGGGTGAAGGGACGCCCCCCCCCCCCCGGTCATGATCCACTCCATGAGTCAAACGCTCAGCTCAACGTCTCATATCGGGATGCATATCTACGATGAGAGGGGAGTCGGTCCCTCTTTCGACCTCAAACCTAGTCTCGTCGCCAGACGAACACCGTATTGGCCTTTTCCTCACGTTCACAGAAAAAGTCCAGCTCCGAAAAAAAAAGGACTGTTATTAGAATTGGAAAAATCCCACTACAACACTTTTTCTTGGTACGTCCTGGAACTGCATGATCTGCGTTAATCCACGAGACAGTCAACATAAACGCACATATTATGAGAACCATAAATAGGAGTCACCATTAGCAGCTAGCGCCATAAATAAGGTTCCCCGCAGACAATGTTAAAGATTCTGCGATTTGGCATCGAGCCTGAAATGTAAATGTTAAACAAACACTTGGCACCGTCTAGTGTGACGCTTACGCTCACGTAGTACTTTAAACGAAATCTTCTCAAATGTGGTATAAATTATCTTATTTACAAAGTTAAGACTTGGTTTGATGCATTATTTAATTCGCCACGATACGGATAGTCAAAGTATATGAGTATCGTGTGCCTGCTGCGCCCACGCGGTTGCCGCGAAAAAATATATCCCTATTATTCTATTTTCAAGACATACGTTATTGTTATGTTGTTTCAGGTTGCAATCTTTTGGTGTGTCATTTCGTCCAAATCAATTTAGTTGCTTTCGGGTGAAATAGTAACAAACATACATACAAACTTTCACATTTTTTATTATTAGCAGGAGGAACTTTTATCGCTCTCAAATTCTCAATTCCGCGGTACAAGAATCTAGTCTTAGCCATATTTTCAGTAGTATAAATTACGTCGACTTCTAGTTGATCACTAAAGCTTTTTATTTCCGTACACAAAGAGTAAAACGGAACTAGTAATATGATTCAGCTGACCGTCTGTATGTCACCGGCTGTAACACATGAACCATAACACCAGAAACATTTGAAATTTATGCTGCCGCTTTAATAACAGATACTAAAATCAATCAAATTAAGTGGGGCCTGCATTCAACAAATGAGATGTTTTGTCTACACAGATCATAGTACGAAACACTTCGTCCAAGTGTCCGTCTCGTATTTGGCCATTTTCTAACTTTTTAAATGTTAGTGCGTCTGTTAAATTCGATGTTGTCTGGAGAAGTAATGTTCGTAAAATAAAGCAATTTAAGTACCAGTTTCCCAATTTGTAATTGTAAGTCACTTAAGTAGCAAATAAGCTACAACTATCACTGTCTCATGTTCAGTTTGGAATTTATTAATGTGAAGCAAATGTGTAATTAAGAGTTAATTGAGTACCGACACTTCAATGTTAACCTGTGAAACCGAGCTTAATGCACGAAAGCTTGAAACGTGAGAATAGAGTCAAAGTGTTTAAAAGAAGCTCGATGGATTCCGTATAAACGGTGTTATAGTAATAGCCTTGTTACTAAATAGTTAAAATGTAATAACAGCATGTAATTACCCGCTTAATTAACAAGATCAAATGCTGTTCTATAGCTTTAGGTTCTCATGGAATAATTATGGTGTCCGTAATTTTGAGTCCGATTAATTTTGAAGCTTCCAGGTACTGAGCGCAATAACTTCTTTAAAGTTATTAAGAAGAAGCGTTAATATCATGTACGGCTTCCTATAATTATTGGCATTCATTTTCACACTCTCCATGAGGCTGAGGCATTGCTAATTTATACTAATTATTAAAATAAAGCTGAAGAGTCTGTTTATTTCAGCGCACTAATCTCAGCAACTACTTGCCCTAATTGTAAAAACCAGCTTGTGTTGAATAGTACATTTATTGTGATATCGGACGGGCGAAACTGCGGGATGATGCAGGTAATGGATATAATTGGATCATTGCAGGGTGGATCTGTGTCAGAATCGTAAATCTTAAATACTTAACAATAAATATCATTCTCCACATATCAACGACTAGTCTGTGCATCGTGCTTTACGTAGGAAGACCAGTTACCAGGAAAGAATACCATTATTTCAGCTTGTCAGCTTAGTAAAATTGAGGCCTCGTGTTTTAATCCGAACCTGGATTGATCCAGGTCATGTAAAAGTATTATTAGGATTTTTCAATTTCTAGTTATTTGTCAGAAATTTGGCGGTATAACCTCCTTAATTATTAACGGTATCCCTCCTGAACTGGGTGTGTGTGGGGCACATTATAGTGCCGAATACCCACAAAAGTCACTGCAAGTGCCATCAGTGCCGTCTTTGATGAGGTGCTACGGAACAACAAATCGTCAGGGCACCTCGACGGCTAGTCAGTCTCTTAAGGGACCAACTCCACCTCCAGAGATGGGTTGCCACGCACTACAGGACAACCCCACCGACTTTGGGACAGTGCAATGGGGTGAGGTTCCCATCCTCGCCCCTTGCCCCGTGCGCAAAAGTGCCACCTCCTGTTGCTCTTTGGTCCCCTCTTCTTATAACAGGGGTACTGAGAGCGATTCCTCTTCCTGATAGCCCCCTCTTCTTACGACAAGGCTATAACCATGGTGGGGGTGGTATTACCCCCTGCCTCAGAGGTCACATCAAGCCGTTAGTAATATGCCAGATTTTTTCCCCGTTCGTGTCACAAGTACCGTATGATCAGAATATACTTATGAGGAGAAGGGGAGCCCACTTGTGTATTCACATGTTAGATGTATGTGTTAAAATCTCTCTGTAGTTAAAATATGGCAAGAATGACATTACTATTATTCTTTACTTAAGGACAAGTAAATTTTTTTAGCATATCGGGGCAAACGAGAAATCGGAACATTTTGATGACTAACGACGCCCAGGGACGTTTGCATGATTGTTACGCAGATGCGTTGCCTTTCTATGATCCCCCCAATGGGCCGTCGACTACTCACCAACCGCACGAAATGCGACAACGATTTTATCACTTTACGCCGGTATCTAGCGAGATATACCTCCCTGGTCGTGCCGACACAATTCTTTTACATAGGAGGATGTAGTGCCATGTACTTTGCATGGCACTACCTCGTCCTGCTATATAAAAATACATATTTACTGTAATATAAATATACAACAGGTCAGGGCTGGTCTTGTCTTGCAAGAAGCATAAGCGTGACAAAAACACGATTTAGAAACTATTATTATCCCTCTGCGAAACTCAAAAGAGGGTTATTTGTGTAGTAGCAGCCTTCATATAGGTCAAAGCCACAGTAGCCATCTCAAATATTTTTGTCCGCTCAATAATATCAATTTCCGGCTTAATCAGATGTACGTCAATTACTTGATTACAATCATTTATCTGTACCAGTAGCGGAGCTACCTACAAAGTGAGAGTAAAATTGTTTTTGCCTCGCTTAAATTATTCACTATCTCTTTTAGCACGCTCTCTCTTTTTTTCTATATCTCTATAAATTTATGTATCACTGATGTATTCCAGTTGAAACGTGCTTGCAAGACCACGGTCCCTCGCACTCATATAATACCGACGTGAGGTTATACTGTCGTAATAGAGTGGGCACCCAATACAGAAGCAGGTGCAGTAGGCATCTCATAAGTTTTGCTTGTGCTCTTGTTGTGCATATGTTTCCACATAGACAGACATAGACATTATGTCCACAGAGACAAAATGCTCCCAGTACTCATTTGCTCTCTTATTCATAAAGTGAATTTACTTGAAAATCTTTTGTTTGGGTTTCCGATATTATATAATATTACGCCGACCCAAACATGAATTTATCATAGGATAAGAAGCCTTTAGAGAGTAGATAATATCATAATAAATCATCCGAAATATCATAAAGTCCTAAACACGTATATGTGCTACCAATTCGGATCAAATTTCAACGTGTTTACTTAGCTAGGTTAGTGACAGCGTGTGAGTAGCCACTGGCCTATGGAAGGGCATTATAGGAAGAAACGCATCTGCATAAGAAGCATGTGAATATCCATGGGCCTCGGTAGTCAACAAGTGGTTCCGATTGCTTGTTTCCCCACCTATGTTATAAAAAAAAGCTAGGTTAAGTACTTGTTCACAGACGTCTCGCTCTACGAGTATTCTTCCTCTCTTATTACAGAGGCCTATGTCCAGCAGTGGACTGATAAGGACTGATAATGAAAATGAATATAGAATTGTTTATTGATTATTCGCACATATTGGATCTGTATAAATATCACATATTCTTGTCTTAGCGGCTAAGTTTAAATTGAGGGTTCGCAACGCGCCCATGTCAGAGAAGATACCCACAATAAACTTTGCTGGGTATCTATATTGTTTTTATATCAAATATATTTTTTTGATCGCCTCTGTGTAACGGTGCGGGTGTTGCCTGCTAAGACCGTTGCCCGCGTGGTTCTTGGATTCGATCCCCAGGTCGGGCAACTATTATTAAATGTTTTTCAGATTGTTCTGAGCATACATTACATTGTCCGGGATTGAAATGTGCCCAAAGTGTAAAGTGTAAAGGGCTCAGTACTCGGCTAACTGTGGGTGAACTAGTTTATCTGATGGACTTATGAGTTGTGGATGTACTAGCATACCTCTGCCTACCTCTTCGAGGATAATAGGCGTAAAGTTACTTTCTTTTCTTTTTTATATATATTTAATACTGTTGGGCGTCTCACAAGAGGAAAGTATCATGATTATAGTGTAAAAGTTTACGGTGGAACCAGGCCCACTCACGACCTAATCACTAGATGTTTAAGTTGATGATGTTAACATCTTTATTGATGATCATGCCGATGTCGCTGAACCTGTTGATGTGTATGTCGGTGGTTACGGTGATGATGTGTATGTCGGTGGTTACGGTGATGATGTGTATGTCGGTGGTTACGGTGATGATGTGTATGTCGGTGGTTACGGTGATAATGTGTATGTCGGTGGTTACGGTGATAATGTGTATGTCGGTGGTTACGGTGATGATGTGTATGTCAGTGGTTACGGTGATGTTAACATAAAGTCAAATTACCAAGTTTCACTCACTCACTTGAGACAAAAGAAAAAAAGTTTCATTCACGCACTTAGATATCAACGCAAATTTGTGTTAAATTTGTTATGTATAATAATTACACTAATTGCAAAAGGGTTTTCCATAATTTCCCACAGGAGACACGAAAACAGGATATTCCCAAAGGATTCACAAAGTAACATTTAAACATTAAAATGTAGCACTACACTTCAATGAAGTAACTTGTGCGAAAGAGAAAATAGCGAATTTCAAATTTAGTTTGTATAAATTTCACAATTAACGAAGATGAACTATAGTAAATATTTCTTAGCAAGTTACTCAAATTTGTTAGCTAAAAGTTACTTATCATCATCATTAGCCGGACGACGTCCACTGCTGAACAAAGTAAGGCGGTATAAGTTAAGGTCACAAGAAGGCCAAAACTATTTAGTATAATCTGTTACACGTTTTGTAAGCCTAACATATTCCTTTCTTTGTCTCCGATCCCATAACATCATACGTCAGATTTATTCCAACGTCCACGCAAGACGCCTCGTTTAAATCTCATAACAAAACGAATATCAATAGAGAGTATATCGTCTACCTTAGGACGCCGACAAATATCTATAAATATTCGCTAGCCTGCATTCACTGACTTTAACAAATATTAAATCACAGAACAATAGCCCGGAACGTTTACAAATGTTAAGACTGCTAAGTAAAGTTCCTTAAAGATTTGAATTTCCGAAGGGGGTCAAAACGGGCTAAAGTTTTATATAAAAGTATCCAAATTTACGTGCATCGCACCTGGTGTATGAAAATGTCATTTACTTGCATAGGAAGAGGTAGTGCCATGCTGCATAGGAGGGGGTAGTGCCATGCATGATGTATGAGACTACATCCTCCTTTGCGACGGAATTGGGCCGGCACGACCGGGGAAGTACCTCTCGCTCACTTGATACAGGCGCAAAGTGACAGCGTCCCTTTCGCATTTCATGCGGTTTTTGAGGTGGCCCATTGGGGGCATGGTAGGAGGACAACACATATGCTTAACATTCATGTGAATATCCATGGGCGACGGTAGTCATAAAAAGGCTCCGATTACTCGTTTACCTCCTTATGTTACAAAAGGTATATATATGGGAGGAAGCGACCAGCCCGAGTTTTAATGACTACCGACGCCCAGAAACATAAATGTTAAGCAGACACCCCTTCCTTCCTCTCAGGGCCATTTAATATTACATAAAATGCGAAACGGTATCTCTCACTTTGTGGTGCAATTATGTGAGCTGTAGGTACCTCCCTAGCCATGCCAGCCCAATTTGGCTGCAATACAGTATAGTTAGTTATACGAGGGTGGATCTAAAATTTCCAAGCCCGACCAAGAAAATGAAAGAAAAGTGGATCTAAATTTAATTTTATTTTTCGACATAGTATCCATCTAGTTCAACATACTTCTTCCGCCTGACCGGCAACTTGTTTATCCCCTCAAAAAAAAAAAAAAAAAAAGATTCCGGAAGGTCGGCGAAATAATCGTTTACTGCGACTATCACCTCATCTTTGGTCGAAAATTTCGAGCCACACAAATGTTTTTTTTAAATTTGGAAATAAATGATAATCCGAGGGGGCTAAATCCGGCGAATAAGGTGGGTGGGGCAGCAATTCATTGCCACAATTATGGATTACAGACATTGCTTCAACCGAAGTGTTAACACGTGCATTGTCTTGACGAAACAAAATTTTCTTACGCAACATTCCCGTCCTTTTTTGTTTTATTTCTTCCCGGAGTCTTCGTAAAAAGTTAGAATAATAACTAGAATTTATAGTTTGACTTTTCGGTAAATAATCTACAAAAATAGTGCTCTTCGTATCCCAAAAACAGAAGCCATGTCTTTGTTAGTCGACAAAACGACCTTAGCCTTTTTCGGTGTAGGAGAGTCTGATCTTTTCCACTGTTTGGATTGTTGCTTTGATTCAGGAGTATGCTGGTGAACTCAGCATTCATCCATGGTAACAAATCTACACAAAAAGTCCCCGGGATCAGTCTCAAAAAGTTCCAAACAGTCTCGCGAAGTTGTGTATCGAACTCGTTTTTGTTCAGCTGAAAGCAACCTCGGCTGGGTCCCGAGCAGAAACCTTATGGAACCCCAACTCTTTCGTTATTATGTGTTGCACCCGGCCATAACTAATGTTTGTTATCTCAGCTATCTTACCAATGGTCAAACGCCGGTCACCCAGTACGAGATCACAAATTTTATCGATGTTTTCTTTCGTGGTAGAGGATGTAGGCCTTCCACTCCTAGGATCATTTTTAATGCTCTCACGACCGCGCTTAAACGCAGCTACCCACTTCTTGATACTGGAATACGATGGCGCAGACTCCCCCAAAGTGCTCACCATATCTCGATGGATGTATTTTGGTGATAGGCCTTTTTTATTGAGGTACATAATGACTGCGCGGTGTTCAATTTTCTCCATTATTGAAAATTGCGTCAGATTGATTCAAACAAATAATCACAGAAAATTCATATTGTGCACTATCGGAATGAAACTGCGCACAATAAATCATATGACACATACTAACAAATGACGGTAGATTTAAAAAGATGTCATAGCTCCATGTAGGTTAGGCCACGAACTTTTAGATCCACCCTAGTACTATATCACATCCAAATATAGCTTTATAAATTACAAGTTTTTAAAATATCGCGCTGAAAGCTGAATTGATATTAATGAAGCCATCAGTTTATAAATGAAGCCATATTGCAAAGTTTTATTTAAATTTGAACGGACCTTTCATAAATAAAAATACAATACCAGAATTAAGAACGCTTTAGGGCGGTACACAAGTTGGTATAGTCGCGCGTTTTATAATGTCTATGGGATATATTTATGCTGAAATGTTATAACTATTGTGCCAGGTCTACACGAATCTCTACTTATATTTATTTAAATCATTGAATTTTTCAATTATTTTATTTTAATTGTGATAAGATAAATTACTGTTTAGGCTCCTTTGTTCCTGACGCGGTGTTTTGACAAATTCGTAGACCATGAACCAAAAAGTTAAAAGGCATGTTAAAAGTTAGTTTCTTATATTATTAAACCCTCCTTATATTATTTAAAAAACCTTTCCTATCAATTCGAAAAAAAATAATCTTAAAACATTTTATTATAAAGCCCCGAGCTAAGTCGAACCCAAGTCAACTGAATGCACGTAAAGATCTTAAATTTATTGTTTATATTTTTAGTGTATTTCGACGTTTTGACAATTAATTTGTTTTGTAATTTAGAGCACGGCCAAAGAACTATTGAGACAGCTCTTTGATATCCGTTAGGTTATAGGCCGTTTATCGAGGCCAGATTAAAGTCACAATGTAGGTGGATGTTTCGCATGTTCTGAGAACATCCGGTAGCCATGCGTAAGACTCTTTTGCATTTTATGTACACGTCCAATTTGGGCCTGAGATATGTGCGCGAATGCTGCACGGCAATACGACACGATCGGCAGAACGCAAGTAAGATACAAAGTGAACTTATGTCCATAAGCCATTTTGCTGTTTTTGTTGATGAGAGGATAGCGTTTAAAAAGGACATATCGTGCCTTTTACAGAACGTTATCTGCGTGATTCTTAAAATTCATCGACCTATCTAGTTCGACCTTTTCTAGTAGTTTGGCTCCCTTGAGAGGACCGCTCCTCATGTACAGAGTATGCCACCGCGTTCTATTGGTTCCTCCTGGTGGATGAGAAGTAACACCGCTGGGGCTTATTCAGTGGGGGAGCTCCTTTCGGCTCTCGAATCTGCCATGCCAATGTAAGGGGGGGGGGGCTGGTCAGTGACAATTTTATTAGATATAAAAATAATTTTAATGTTATTCCAGATGTAATTTATATCTTGAAAAAGAAATAGTTTTTGCGAGAACGTATAATGAACGTACGCACAAGTTTCGCATATAAAGTGTTAGCACGATAAATATCGCGCAACTACTGGCCACATGCGAAACCGTCCCTTAAAATATAAACATGTATTTCCCCTATCGAAAATACCCACATCGGACTAACAAAACTGTATTTAAATTGAATTCAAATTTCTCATCCAACTATAAATTGTCATCTGTTTCGAAATAACCGTCATTCAGGTTCGCAAATCTAAAAGTTGAGATTTGTTTGCAGCGTAGAGCGAAATTTGAAACGTGTAGATGTAATCTTCGAGAAATACAAGTTTCCAATTTTAGTTTATATTCTAATAACCGACTCTGAAAAAGGAAGAGATTCTATGTTCACGTGTACGGCATTTTTCATTTTATACATTGTAACATCCGTTGTAGTATTTAAGTTGTTTTGTTTATCATCGCAACAACATATAAACTAAAAATGAGAAAAAGGTAAATTAAATTTTCACAAAAACAAACCGATTTCAGTAGTAACACCACATTTGAATGCTAAAAATAAAGTACATATAACATTTAATGTGTCATTAATATTCATATAACTGTCAATGTAGTTTTATTTTTAAACTTTCATTCTGGTGCTAGGTTTGGAATAGGTTTTTCTTTGTTAAAACTGAATGGATCTCAATGGTGCTCTATGGTGCTCTATGGTGCTCTATGGTGCTCTATGGTGCTCTATGGTGCTCTATGGTGCTCTATGGTGCTCTATGGTGCTCTATGGTGCTCTATGGTGCTCTATGATGCTCTATGGTGGAAGGTCCGGCAGTGGGCGTCTGGCTGACGATTATGATGAACAGATTATTTTTATACTAATTTTGGGGCTGGCATATCCAGGGTTATGCTGGGCTGTGTCCGAATAGGGCCGGCACGACCGGGGAGGCATCTTCCGTGAAAATAACATTATGTAGTAATGTTTTTGCTATAGCATAGGCGGCAAACGAGTAAATAAGTGATCACCAAGGCCCATAGGCATCCGCAACACCAAAGCCGCCGGCCTTTTAGAGATAAACAGGTTCGAGAAATGTGTTCCGAGGTTTATCGGTTCCTGGTGGCACATTCGAGGGCAGAATACATAAGAGGTCATACGTACACATAACCATTTTGCGGATTTTTATGCCAAATCGCTATGTCATCCAAACTGCTGCACCTCCTTAAAATAAATTAATTAATAAATAAATAATTAACAAATCTTTCGACAGGACAATCCAGAGAATCAGTTCAAATCAATACCACTGGGTTTGTGGTGGGCCATCGTTACCATGACGACGGTGGGCTACGGAGACATGGCGCCCAAGACCTATCTGGGGATGTTTGTGGGCGCTCTCTGCGCGCTGGCAGGTGTGCTCACCATCGCGCTGCCTGTGCCGGTCATAGTGTCCAACTTCTCAATGTTCTATTCTCACACGCAGGTAAGTGATAGCCTGGAGCCATAAATGGATTCTTTATTATGTATAACTGTTTTGATTAATTCAATACCATTTTCAACTTACTATATACCATGGTATAAAATAAAACCCTCAAAAGCTGTCTGGCTATGTATAATTGATTTTCTCAAAATTTATTGAACGAGATTTCATTTCGAATTCTCAGAGAAAGTCTGTGTATATAATTTATTGAGATTGATTCGGCTCGTGTTATGTACGGGCAAAGCGGGAACCACTGGTAAAGTAGTAAATTAAAACATTGTTACCGCACTAACAATTATAGTAAACAAAATTATATTAAACAAAAATAATTTAAATAATTATGACATTACCAATACTCGGTTTACATCAATTTAATTAATTTAAATAAAACATTGTGCGCGTTGTACGTGTAATTAATGACACCATATGCATGGTTCAACCAATGCGTTTTCTTCATGATGACCTACGGGGCCGAAACATGGCCTCTTAATTTTGGTTCTATTTCTCTAAATTTAGGACTGGTTCGCAAGGTTACGGTAGCTCAGCGGGCTATTAAACGTGCTATGTTGTGTGTTTCTTTTTCCCATAGAATTCGCAAAGTAGTCGTAATGCAGAGTATAAAGTTCCAAATATCACGCGAAGAATAAGCTCACTGAATTGGCAATAGGTTGGTCATACACTCAGAAGATCAGATGGCAGATGAGCCATTAAATTTCTGGAGTGGAGGCCACGTTTAAGAAGACGAAGTGTTGGTCGACCGTTCACAGGTGGGAAGACGATCTCCGTGCAGTAGCCGGTATAAGATGGATGCGAGTAGTAGGAGATCGGCCACCTTGGCGTTCATTGAGAGAGGCATAAGTCCAGTAGTGGGCCGACAAGGACTGATAATGATGATATGCGCATAGTGTGAGGTGAACTCTATACCTATTATAAAATAACATCACACAAAAGCTGTTTCTGTGTGAACAATTCTCTCAAAGTCCATTGAACGCTTTTTCATACGGTTTGTACACATAGATGGAGCATTTCCTATGGAAAGTTTTAAAGTATAATCATTTGAGGTAAATTATATATAAATCACTGAAACCGGTATCGTGAAATCAGGAATAATCGCAGGTTAAATTATTTTTTCTCCTACCGCCGTAACCTTTTTACCTTGTGCAGAGGAATATAACAGAGGGACAAGTTTTCAAACTTTCCGCGTAATTAAGAGAAGAAAATAGTATGTGTAACGCGCAACTAAAGTACATGTTCGACCGCGTATTTGGCAAAGGTAGACGCTCCTCTGTGGCAGAATGTTCTATTTCTGTCTACTTACTACAAAGTCCGAACTTTTGTCGCCATGTGCGAGAGTTACAGCGTGGCAAATGTACTTATTGATTCATCCGTGATTACCCTAAATACTAATATGAATTGTTTAATTCACAATATGCCTTATTATAAATAAAGTTTTCTAAATCTTTACTAAGTATCTTACTTTAGTACCTTCTAAGTATCCGATATCACGCGAAGAATGAGTTCGTTGAAGAGACAATGGGCTGGTCACACACTCAGAAGATCAGATGGCAGATGGGCTACCAAGTTTCTGGAGTGGAGGCCGCGTTTAGGAAAACGAAGTGTTAGTCGACCGTTCACCAGGCGGGAAGACGCTCTCCATACAGTAGCCGGTCAGGGATGAATGCGAGTAGCAGAATATCGGTCGTCTTGGCGTTCATTGAAAGAGGCCTATGTCCAGCAGTGGACCAATAAGGGCTGATAATGGTGATGATGATAATGAAATCTTCACTACCAGTCTATGATAGAGCCAGTACTAGCGTAAGTAAATTGTGACAACAATTTTTTAAAATTGTTTAGAGGTATAAACGTGCACTTGGAGCCGAGTTTGGTGATTACCGAGTCCAATCAACATTCCTATAGTTACACAGATTTCTTTTTAATTTTTTTAGTGCAGGAAAAATTCTTTTATGCATCATCCAACCGACCCTGGGTGAGCCGGAAGAGTGTGTAAGGTCTCAGCGCGAGAAGCCTGCTACTACCGACTAAAAGCCACTGCGACAGCCGTCGGCGGCTGCGGTGGGTTGTCCCGGATCTATCAGCATCAGGACAATCCAGCGAGTGGCTGAGCCCATGTGGGACCGGTTTAATCCACAAAAGGAGCCACTCCAGCAATCCCCAACATTGTCATAGCCTTACGGGATCAAGTGCCCATCATCGAACCCCGCCTGTGATTTTTACGCTAGAAGGCGCTTCTTGTCAGATACGTTCCGGTGTCTCCTTGCAGGACATCACGTTCTCACAAGAGGAGACCACTACCGTCCAGGATCGAATAGATGATCCTCGCTAGTGAGCGTTCCTTCCCTTGGAGCAGGGCCTGCAGTTCCAGACGCTGCTGAGACCTCGCGGGGTGCACCTGTAGTTTATGCTGGGCCGTGTCCCCTGCTTGAATCCCCTTGGGCTCCTTGAATCCCCTCCGATACAAGTACTCACCGAAGCAGTCATGTCCGGTGAGTATCTGTGTCAGGCGGAGCGACAGGTCTCCGCATCCGGCGCATCTATGGTTACGCAGATGCATAGCCACCTCAACCCCATACCTTACCGTATAAACGCAGCCCGCATGAACCACGGCATCATATTCATGACTTTACGGCGGTAGCATGTAACTGAAACTCCGCTCAGGTCGGCTAGGCTCGGTTCCGCTCGGCTTGACTGGCACGTCGTGTAGCTGACTTAGCTCCCTGCCCCTTTGGCGTTATATAAGCGAATGGCCTCCTCGGTTGTGTCTGCCCAATTCAACAACAATTGCGGCATTGTAACTCTCTCACAAGATTTTGCATTTTCCCTAGATGCGAAGATATCTATGAGTGTCAGCGAGCCAACAGGTAATTCCCAAATTATTAAATTATATGCTATAAAATAACAAAATACTTTATATAGCAAACTTGTAACAAATTGTACCTCTTTTGGATATATGCCATTATTAACGTCCAAATTACCTTTCTACATATCAAAAAGTGTCTGTTTTCGATCGCTCAAAATAAAAAATGTCTTTATGATAAATGAACCTTAAAAACCAACGAGGTGCATAGCTCTTGAATATGTTATCAGAATTAAAAGACATTCCATTTCGACTTTATGTAACATATATAGAGTTCCTATTCGTACACCTTTGTTTTAACATAGCGTTGTTCTTAGTTACGCCACGATTTTTCACCGCTGTAAATCTATGATAAGTATATTTTAAGAGCGCCTCCGGGTAAGAATATTATAGCTTTTACGATAATGGCTCCCCTTTGAATATGCCGAATAAACGACGGCGATATTTTGTGACAATCACACTTTTGAGGCGGAAAAAAAATGTTTTTAAAATCTCTGTTTATTTTACTCCAACACTTTATTGTGTAATCACTTCGCTCGTTTTCGTGGGCCTCTCTGTATGCTGGAATATTTTTGAATTTTATGAAGAACGTTCGTTTGATACTTTCGCGTCTGTTACATACTTTGTAGTTACTTTACGAGTTTTAACACGAGCAGACTCGTGTCGCCTCGTGACCACGGCTGGTGTTACCCAGTGATATCGAGCGAATATATTTAGTCGCCAATACTTTTTATTAGGTACTTATATATCGTGTTCCGGTATAGCGCCTTCGAAATGTTTTGAAACGATTTTAAAGGCGCGAGTTGTGGCAAGAAAAAAGCAATCAAGTGGATGCTTTATTTTAATTACGTCTTTGGCGCACCGCAAAATGCGTCAAAAACCCGTTGTTACATTGCAGCCAAATTGGACCGGTACGACCGGGCAGGTACCTATCGTTCACATGGTACCGCACTAATGGCTGCACTCTCGTACGTGCGGTTTGTACGTAGCCGGTGGACCTTTGGGGAAATGACAAGGAGGAAGGCAACGCATACATGGAGGTAAATGAGTGGTGCTGGTAGTAACCAAATGAACACGGACTCTCGTTTGTACACCTTTAACATAAAAACACTTGAAAGTTATATTGTAATTCATGCAATAACCCCACTTTAATTTATCTTCCCTGCGAAAAATACAACCGACTTCTTCAAAGCCTTTTGTTTCATTAATGTTAAGATTAATTTTCGCAAAAAAAAAAATCCCAACCAACCCGCTGATAAAATAATTTATTCCTTTGTTGTCGCTCCATTTGATAATTTTCTAACTTTTGGATTTCTTTTAAAGAAAAAGAACGCCCTCTCAAAACGTTTTCTTTACTTCACGGCTCCTTTGGGAATTGAAGCGGCTTCTAGGCAATCAATTGTGTAAAATTATTGACGGTTTAGTGTTATTTTTGTGTGTTTTGATAGTCTGCTGTATGGCTCTCTGTTCCCACTGACTACTCCAATGGACCTGGCATGAAGATATGTTATAGTTGGAGTTCCTTTTGAAAATTATGACATGATTGTATACATGCTTGAATGAGTTTGAGATCCCTCCAGGATATCAATATATTTATAATATCGGGGTCGCTAAACGCGGGGTCCTGGGTTCAAACTACCACTTGTCAATGTTTCCAAGTAAGCTAAAATGCAGAAAACTTATGTGCGTTGCAGCTCTTCTGATTACTTTAAAAGAAACATAAGTAATCATCGTAGGAGGTACTTACCTTTGTTTTTTTGTCATGCTGCATTGCAGCTAAATTCGGCGGTCATAATCAAACATCCACTTCTCGCTTTTATAGTAACGATTAAAGGCGATAACACGGTTTGTGAATTTCGGAGGCCAATGAGGGAGGAATGCAAATTACCGACGTCCACAAACATCCGCATTATTGTCATGCAGACATTGCGTTCTCTTCCTCCTTACCTCTAATAAGCTACCGACCACTTATAAACCGCATAAAACGCGACGTCATGGCGCTCTCTGGGGGCTACCTATGAACAGCGTCGGACGTCGTCTAGCTGATAATGATGATAGCTGTTACTTTGAAGCAGTCTCGTGTCTACGGCGGCTGGTTGTCGTTATTTACATTATTATTATTATTTTATTTACATTATTCAAAATCAAGATAAAAATAGTTTGCATCGTTACTGCACTAATACTGGTTTAAACCGGTATTAATATAGATAATAGTTTTTATGATTCAATTTATGATGAATTTATGATTCAAGGTCATTAGAAACCTGTTATCATTATAAAGTCTATTCATATCTTAAACTGAGTCTAGATATTCATAAAAAATATTATTTCAAATTTAATAGAAATGAAGAAAATTTATTGAGGTACATTATCTAAACAAATGGTTTTATGATTTGTTTGTTACATTTTCATAATTTTACAATTTTTTTTTTAACCAAAGACCTTTTAATATTTTTATTTCAAATTTAATAGATATAAAGAACATTCTTAATGCACTTCAGTACCAATGCATAAAAGATTTTATGACTTTTTAACATTTTCTCCCTTCATTATTTTTTATATTGAATCCAAAGATTAATAACAAATTATAAAGAATAACACGGTAAAAATTAATATCTGTGCTGTGGTAAGAATTTTTTGACAAATCTGTTGATCAGATTGATCGGGTAGTCTCCGCCCCCGTGGGCTGGGCTGACGACTCGGTGCAGGTGGTGGGGAGCTCGTGACCGTGGTCTCTGGCGACTCATCGTGGAGGCCTATAACCTGCAGTGGACGTCATCCGGCTGATTGTGCTGATTTACCATGTTTACAAATCAATTTCACGCATATCAGTGCAGCTAGTTTCAATATAAAATTTTCCTTGTGCCCGCGACGCTTATGTGCTCGAGTACTCATCGGAAATGCTCGCACAAGCTATTACAAGCGCTGTCGACTGCACTGTCAATAGAATTTTAATATCGCACTAAACGATTACTACGACTTCTGTATTTCTGTCCTTACCGTTAAATCACAGCTATATCGTTGCATTTCGTGACGTTTATTATATTCCAGTGGCCCATGCATGGGTATGGGGAAAACATGGCGACATCATGACACGTCTTCATAACAACCATGCGAATGTCTATAGGCATCAGTGATCATCAGAACGCCCTAACTTTGGCCCGTTAAACTATAAAAAGCACTACGTAAATTGACATTTACGTTGTCGCGTTTCGTGCGGTTCATGAGAAGCCGGTGGTCAATTGGAGGGTAGGAGGAAGGGAGGACAACGCATTGGCATTGTATTTCTTTTATAGGATTAGGGGCAAACGAGTAGGTAAAATGTATATATATATGTGTGTGTGTGTGTGTGTGTGTGTGTGTGTGTGTGTGTGTGTGTGTGTGTGTGTGTGCGCGTGCGTGCGTGCGTGCGTGCGTGCGCGTGCGTGTGCGTGTGTGTGTACAGGAAAACAGCGAAGTACGGATAGTATACTAATATTAGTTGGTTTATTTACGGTAAAATTTAATTCCGGCAACAACTACTATGAGTCGAAACATGATTATGGCGTCATAGTTTTTCATGCATGCTACTAGCGCTATCAATTTACAATACGTGATCACGCCAACAATAGTGTAAATAATTGTACTGTTTAAATTTCCGAAGCCGCGCTGTCCAGATCTGTCTAGAAATTAGGCTACTCGAATAATTTGACCCGGATACTTTAATAGACCAGACATTCAAAGGTCGAATGTCAATTTATAAGTAGCGTTGTAATACCATTTGGATCGTTCCAAGCGAGTGAAAATGGGTAGCCACTGGAAATCAGCGTCATGTCGGTATATATGTATACAGATATCGCTGTATCTAAGTTTTACTAGGCTAATTTTATAATTCTAAAAAGTTTGTTTGGTCGAATTTACTATCTGGAATGACTGTTTTGATTTGAAAAAATCTGTCAATTCCAGATAGTGTGATCTCAATATCTAATGGTACACAATTTACTTTTGTTGCAACTGCATTCGCAGCTAAATTTCATTACCGGACTCCGCGCCGTAAATTTAAAGTTTCACCGGCACTATTACGACGTTTCGAGGCTCACTACCGTGCGTCTTAAGCGTATTATTTATCTGTGTACTGTTTATTTATGGAATCATCTTACCTCCTCTGATATCTTAGGATCGATACCACTTAGAGATATTCAAGAAATGTGCCCACTTATCTCTATCCACTTATCTATAGTATGAAAGTAACTTGAAAGGAAGACCGAACGAAACATTTATGCTTTTACTAACTTATCGACATCAACTTGGGGTCCCTCATTTGAGACTTAATAATAATATATAATGCACGCTGCATTATCTAGGAAGTATATGCTACGGGACACCGGTGTGGGCAGATAGAGCTATTATCGGTTCGGCGCAACGTAAATTACTACAAACTCAAAGACGTGCCATAACATTTTTGTGCAAAGCAAACCGCACCGTCTGAAGAAAGGCTTTGGCAGTTCCTGCCGTAGTTTTACCGGTCGACCGAGAAATTCAACGCCGGGCAGCCATGTATTATTATAACTTGAGAAACCTCTCTCGTCTAAACTTCCTAAGACCACAAGACAGACAGAAGATTACGAAACTATTTAATCCTATAGACGTCACTATCAATAACTTAAGCAATGAATGGCAGGCGCGATGTACTAACACATTTAAAGACGTCATTTACGTGACTTTTTCCAATAAGTGAGGGATGAGCTACCGAACACTGGTTAAACGCTGATCATTGCACTGGTCATTTTCTAACTGGACACGGCAACTTCAACAGCAAGTTGCTTCGGTGCGGGTCACAAGACAGTTTTGGCTTTACCTTGGGGAATTGCGTCTCGATCATATCAATGGGTTCATAGTGGGCGCCGCTGACGATCCTGGAGACACAGGAGTAGCAGTGGTGGGAGTGAATGGTGGGCTAAGCACGTAAAGAAATTCTGAAAGATACAAGTAGAGACATATATCGTTGTTATAGGAATGTTACTAAAACCTCAGTGAATGAATACGATTAAAAGCGGAGGGTGACTGGTGAATAACGAAGACTAAACTCTAATGAAGGGAAGTGAAAAAGTCTAAGAATTGTTCGGCAATCTCCAGAACGAATAGGATTAAGTCTAAGGGTGGTGACATTCTTGCAGAGATTGGAAGAGGAAGTGCCATGCATAGAGCTTGACACTACATCCTCCTACGCAATGGAATTGGGCCGGCACGACCGGGGAGGTGCGTCTCGCTCACGTAATACCGCCGTAGAGTAACATCTTCAGTGTCACGTTTCCGGTAGCCCATTGGGGGGAGGAGAGGAGGGCAACAGATCGACCTAGTAATGTACATGGGCGTTGGTAGTCGTAAAAAGGCACAGGTTGATCGTTCGAGAAACAAGTGTGTTCAAAAGATGGAGTGAATATTTTGGAGATATGTATGAGTCTGTCCGGGATGATGCATCGGTTTCTGCCACAGTAATTGATGCAGTGTCTGGGCAGCATCCCAATCCATAACTTTGCAAGAGGTTGTATGTGCTATAAGAAATATAAAAAATAGAGGACTAGACATATTGGGTGCTGAGATAATCAAATTTGGTAGCTCTGCAGTCTGGGGCGCTTTCTGGGTCCTCTGGTACACGTGTTACTGTTGGAGTGCCTGAGGACTTGCGGCGATCTGCGGCCATCGTAGCCGTTGTCGTATAAATGCAAGGTTTTACGTATGGACTGCAATAGCTATAGTAGGGCCTTCAGTTTGGTCAGCGAGCCACTAAAATGTATGGCAAAATAATTGAAAGAACAATGCAAGTGATGTCTGAAGGAATGTAGTGGAAGTCACAGGATTCTAATTCAGGAAGAGGACGTACGTATCAAGTTTTCTCACTCCGCAACACCGTAAAGAAGCATCCAGCTGTAAGGTTTTCTGCTGTTCTGTGGACTTTGAAAGGTTTCCTTAAATCCTCAGAACTTGACAGACTTGTGCGAAAGAAACTTTGGGTCACATTACCTAGCTATGGGATAGATGAGCAGCTGTTGCTTGCTTGCTAAACAATGCCGGTATGTAATGATCGTGATGTATGGGACTCCGTTCTCTCTTCACGATAACTCTCTAATGGGGTAGTCACCCCATTAGAGAGTTATCGTGAAGATGTGTTGTTGCTATCGCTGTTGTACTAAACAACTATAATCCACAGGGTACTTTTAATAACTTGTGATATCTGGCCATCTGTCATCTCAGTCCCCTCGTGACCATGGTCGCTATAAACCTTCCGAAACGACGGACTGGTTCAATAATTAAATAAATAGTAAATATAAGATATAATTTAATTATGAAACCTTAAAATAGTATAATTAATAATGAAATACGTATATACATATTCTGTCTAAGAGTTTACTACATCTCTATTCATGCTGCAGGCGGGTGAACTGATCCAAGGAACAAAGGGGCAAGTTGAAATGGATAATTGAATTCGTGGAGTATTCGCGCCTCGACTCGCAAGTAGGAAATCTTTTCATTTGTTTCTTTATAAATCATAGTTTTCTTTGAATTTAATTGTATGTATATTCGAAGACAGTGTTTCAAGATACCGGAGATGATGAAGTGAGTTAAGAGAAACAGTGGCATGATTGTAAATGATTTCATTCGTTTAGGCGCGTTGTGGCAATAAAGCGACTAGGATTTTATCGAGGTCTACTTAAGGCGCTTATTTTAAGAACAAATTAAGTCCTTTTGTGTTAATTAATTAAATAATTGTGAGTGTTCGGGTATTTTCAACAACTTTACACTTCAGAAATATATGTCCATCGATGGTTGCGGCAAAGCATCTGAAACAAAGGGATTGTAAAATACTTAAAGAAACAGCGATCAATTCGGGTAAATTAGGTGTATTATAATCTAACTGTAGATTTCTGTGACACATAGGAATACCGAGTGTGTCACCAGTCCATTGCCAATTCAGTGAGCTTATTCTTCGCGTGGTTCCATACTGAACTGTTATTTGTTAAAAACCCTGATTGTGCATAAACATAGGTTTATGCAAGTTCGACATTACGTGCATGATTTTAAGTTGTATTCACGAAGCAGATACTATTTGAAAGAAACCTCTACGTCGCTGCCCACGGGTACTCACTTCACGCCGCTTAATATTATGCAAACTTTAAAGAACACACAGTATTAGGTACTTTTTATTGTGGAAGTGATATAAACCCGCAAGTACATGCAGGGTTCTGGAGCCTAGGTGACGAAGGTTTGTTCAGGTCCGGAGGTAAAAGTGTTAGCCGAGTCCAGGGGCGAAGCCACGTTGGAGGCTGGGGGGCAAAGCCACCTATCTGAATACTAAATGTGCTATAGATTTGCGCATTTACAACAATATAATATGAAAATTTATGGCACAAATATCGTTTATACACAAAATCGTTTAAGTGAAAATATCGCTATAAAATAGTACAATTTATACTACTGGTACTGTTCTATGGCACAAGTGATAAAAACCCTGAAGTATATATGCGCAAGGTCGTGTAGCTTAGGGGACAAAAGTTTGTTCAGATGCAGAGGTAGAAATTTTGCTGGATCCAGGGGCAAAATATTAAACACAACATGCAAAGAGACGAAAGTATGAACGATATGGATGTGATACTTTTGGAAAACATACTGAGCTTGATGAGCATTTTCTGTTGTATTCTCTAGATAGGAGTAGTATTCTCTAGATAGGAGTAGTATTCTCTAGATAGGAGTAGTATTCAAGGGTCGAGAATACGTGACGTGGCAGTCTTGGCTGGACAACCGTCAGTTAACTATTCACAATGAATCCTGATAGTGTTCCCTTTATAGTATAGGGCGACAAATAAGCAATCAGAGCAAATCCTTTCCGCCACTACCGACGCTCATGAATATCAGCATAATTATACCGATGCATTTCCATTCTTTTCACCTTTCCTCCTCTCCTGTTGGGCCACTGGCTACTCGGACACAACTCCGTTGCATAGGAGGATGTTTATGCATAAGTTCGGGAAACTGTTGACGGAGTTAGGTAGGTAGACATTTTATACAAACAACAAAACCTCTACTTATCAAACTTCATCAATTTCGTTCCATCCGGGTGTACCTTGACACCTCTCACCTTTCTTTTTTCAAATCAACTTTGCGCGCGTTTTTTTAAGTTGTTTTTACGGAGTGCATAAATTGACATGCGCACATCTTTTATACGGACGGTTTCGAGACGCTGACTGTCCTCTTATTTATATAAATATATTTCTGTTCGAAAGCAATACTTGCGCGACGCAATGAAATATTTCATAGAAACTTTAATTTACTTTCGAGACGTTTATAGACCTGCATGTATATTACTGTTCAGTATAAACGGCTTGATGGATTTAACCGTAATTTATTGTTACGAGTAAATTCGTGATAACGCAAACGTCACTGGTTACATCTACACTTTATAATATATTAATACTAAGACATTATTATTATCTATACTAATGATATAAAAGTGAAGGGTTTGTTTATTTGTTCGAATGCGAAGAAACTACTGGTACGAATAGAAATATTCTTTTCAATAATTCGTCCATTTATCGACGTAGTATATAACACGGACTAGATAGACCAGTGTGACGCGTGTGAACCGCGGGCGATAGTAAATATATGTTTAATGCAATGAGATTGACAGTTTTTAATTTAATGTTATGCATAGTATTATAGACGTGTTGTTTGCACAACAAGTGTCACGAAATGTGTAATAAATCTAAATTCACCAGTCGGTAGCTTGTGGTAAGTGATGCGACAAGGTAAACACCTATCGTGAATATTGATAACTAGATTACAAGTTGTCGCACTTATATATACCTGCATGATGTGCAATACATATTTAGTGGAGTCTTAAAGAATCGATAAACTGTTATATTCCAACCCATTGCTGTTTCGGCGAGAGGTACAACTTCTAGAGACTAGATTTACCTTTTAGAGTCAATTCACACGTACCACAACCACTCCACGCCGCAGCGACTAAATGTGGTCAAGCTGTGGTTACGTGTGAATAGTGTCGCAGCGGCTTTTTGCGGTTGCGTTGTGGTACTGACAAAATGTCAATGTGGTTACGCTGTCGCTGTCGTTGCGATGTGGTAACAACGTGGTCGTGTGCAGTTATACACCGGCTTTCCTAGAGGCAACACGGCTTGACTTGATGACGTCATGTTGTGGCGACGTGGCCGCGGTGCCGCCGCCGGTGGTGGCGTTGCCGTCGCGATGTGGTTGCGATGTCGTATCATACAGGTGGTCGATAACAGAGGCAACATTTGGTACGTGTAAATTGTTATATTCATTACCAATACAAAATATACGCCCGACCACATGGCGTCGTTGTGGTTGTGGCTGTGGTGTGATTGTGGTACGTGTGAATTGACCCTTATAGACTTTTAGTGAGAAGCAGTTCACGCTGCATAGGAGCCGAATGGGGCCAACACAGTCGTGTGAGCGAGAGGAGGTTCCTCTCGCTCACATCACATCGTCTTATGCTATCGCCTCTCCCTGGAGACTATAGCATTTGTTATTTGCCAGTGACCCATTGTAGCGTAGGAGGGCATCGGTTCTGCTTGAGTATAATGTGTTTGTAGATAATCGTCAAAAAGCATCAACTGCTCGTTGGCATCTGCACTATAAAGCATCAACTGCTCGTTGGCATCTGTACTATAAAGCATCAACTGCTCGTTGGCATCTGTACTATAAAGCATCAACTGCTTGTTGGTATCTGTACTATAAAGCATCAACTGCTCGTTGGCATCTGCACTATAAAGCATCAACTGCTCGTTGGCATCTGTACTATAAAGCATCAACTGCTCGTTGGCATCTGCACTATAAAGAAGTTTTTTTTAGTTAACTGCTCATCACAAAGACGATCTATATGTAGAGTCGCGAGACACATAGCATCGGCTGTCTTAGCGTTAATTATGCGTGGCTCGTTTCCAGCCTGATTCATGTATATACAACGTGAGAGTATCGCGGTTCACTTGCCCCTTTGCGCTCACTGGTGGTTGAGCTAAATTAATGAGCTATTTGTTCTAAACAATGTGTACCAATAGATACGAATTATTTCATTTGATTGAATCCCGTTCAAAGTTTATATTGTAGATTAACAGAATCAAAGGGTTTTATTTCAAATACGATTTTAAAACATCTTTTTTAAAAGCCCATAGCCTACCCCATAACCTATCCATTGCCTAAGAAGAACAGCCGAAATGTATTCAGTGAAACAAAATAGTTGAAACGGAATAGTTGTGCAAAATTTATCTAAATATTATGAACACTTTATTGAATTACATTTCATGACCACACCGTAACAGCCTAGACAGGGAAGCTTGTTGCCAACGTCAAAAAATTATGTGACATTGTACTTTAACCACGCGCGTTTTGGGGGGTCCAAAGATAGATTGTTTTGGCCCAGAAAGATAGATGGTTTTGGCCAGCCCAGTTCCACTTAGACCTGAGCTTGACTCGTTCGGGAAGGATTGGTCCAATTTGGTTCTAAACAGAGAGGTGTGGTCAGAGAGTTGAGAGGTCTTTATCTCTTCCTGAAGCATCGAACTGTCCGGAAATAACTTGGTCATCTATGATTCCAGTCGATCTACGTCGTACACGGTCAAATGAAACCAGCTGATATTACGGGGCCTCTGCCCACACGCCTTGTTGCAGCCGATGGGCAGGATTGAAGTACTGCTTCGCCCTATTGAGCACACCCGGCTTCTTTGAGGCTGATGTAGGTTTCGTTTCCAAATGACCTCGGAGCTGAACGTTACTCGATATGTCGACACCAAGCATTCCGGTACTAGCTGAGGTCGATAAATAGGTGTTTCGAAAACGAGGAGATACGGCGAAGGATTTTTTAGCGGTAAACACACAAAGGGGCTAAGTTTGACTAAATATAGTCAGCCCCATTCCCAGACTTTGGATAACAAATCCTCGACTTCAGACACAAGCCAGTTCCGACACTCCATGAAGTGTTGACGGAAAACATTTGGGCGGCCAGTGTATAAAGCATCACTAGTGCAATCGTCTGCTCAAAAGTAAAGGTTACTAGTCTGCAGCATGTTATTGACATGTAGAAAAAACACCCTGGGGAACATCAGCGTTGACAAATTTAAGACCGGAGCAAGCACCACCAACAACCACCTGATGCTGCGATTTGTCAAGGAGCTCGTGATCCAATCGCATAATTTCCGGAGTATATATATATATATATATATATGTATATATATGAAGGCAGCTATGAAAACACGATCAACAACTAAACGTCCCCGTTGGAAAACCTACCGCATATATTCTTCAATTAGCGTTGAAAAATCTGAGCTCTTCGTTGGCCAAAATTCTGAATCGGCTCCTACATTGAGTATCATCATCTCCATATGGTAGTACAATAAAGAAAATGTAAACAAAGAGGTATTTATGTACAAAACTACTTTCTCATTGACTATTTTATCATTGATTTACATCAATGATAAAATATCGTAAGTATTTTTTAATTATAAAGAAAAATTTAGTTACACTAAATATTTATTAAAAGTTCTGATTTAGCGAGTAGTAATCATTATTATTGTCCACACAATGAGAGTAATGAAAAGCTATGCAGACATAAAATAACTACAAATTGCGATGGTCATATTTATATGTTAAAAAACTATCAATTTTGCTTAAACAGCAGTTTATACACACACATTAATAGAACTCTGCTTCACTTCCTCGTGGTCAATGATCATAGAAACAATAATGAAGAGCTCTACTTTTGCAAATTAAACTTCAGCCACATATACGTGAGTTTTAATTTTGTATAAAAGTCTTAATTAAATGTATGTCGCACCAAAACCTTAAGCCGTAATATAGCATAGTGACGGGGTAGTGGTTAGAATTTAATTACTAAAAGCCAGTGCGGAGCTTACGAAGCAAAATATGAGTATGTTCGTTTTAATCATGTGTTTATGAACCTTACTTTTTATATTAAATTTGCAAATACACTAGTGATTTTATAAATGTTTCTGTATAAGCAATACATTAATAAGTATTGCTGGCGTAAATATTTCGCCGCAGAGCAATGCATAAAAACTACTTCATCGTAG
>JAFELO010001786.1:145175-156527 GCA_017140195.1 Eumaeus atala
CCTGGCATTATCCCTCTCGATTTCTCAAAGACTTAATTTGTTTAAAAAAAAATTACATGATAGGTTTGCTTAAAATTGTTTCAATCCATTTGATACTAAATTCATATATATCCCTGAGGGGAGATTTAAATTTAGTCTCAGATACACGAAACTAATATAAATAACCAAATTTATTTAAATTTGTTATAGCATTTCGCGATCACTCGGGAATGTTGCCAATAGCTTTGATAATTCCATATAAATGTTAAAACGTTTAATATTTATATGTAATTTAACTTGTTGTGTTGCTTGTCTGGGTAGTGAAATAAATGCTAATTAACTTTTAGAATATATACGAACAAGTACATACATAGTCTTGGTTTGTGATTTTGCTTCGACAGTTCGCACATCTAAGCATACAATTGCGATGTAAATTTTGTAGCAAAAAAAAAAAACTGAAACACTTCCTACTCCTCCTATTTCCTTCTGATTAAACTTCAATTGTGGCCGGTCCTGAGACGGTTTTGATGTTTGTTTGGGCTCCCTGAGATCGTATCGAGGGTCAAAAGTGATGGCAATTGTCGATCTCTGAGAAACAGGCGTTTCAGCGGTGGGAAAGTGCGGTAGTTACAAAAAATAATGTTCTTTTGGTTTTCTAGCTATGAATTCGGAAAATTTGAACAAGGAATCATTTTATCACATCTGGAAATGTTAAATTATTCAATACGGCTGCATTAACTGCAGCCTGCCACACTTATAACTGCTATCGTAACAATAGCACAAGTTATCACAAGCGGATGAAGTGGTTGTGGTGAGATGTTACCGAAGTCTGAGAACTGAAAATTGGTCCGGCGCAGTGCTGAATCAAAGCTTAACTAAACTTACTCGATAACTTCTTGACTTGCTTACATTTGCTTTCTACTTGGAATTATTTCTGATATTCTCAGCTTTGAACTCTAAAATGTATTTCTTGGGTATTCATCTGTATTGCAATACAATTGGTTAAACTTCTACTTTTTCGAATTCGCAGCTGATTCAACTTTTTTATGCTTAACACTGTGTCACAGCATTGGCCTCCAGATGATCGTCCAATATGCTGGTGTTTGCGCACACCGGGAACTGGAGGAGATGTTCCAGGGATTGGACTAGATGTATTATTGAGTCATGCTTATCCTTCATGGCACCGGTCTCTTTCTCGAAATGAGACAGTGACCTACTAGAAGGGGGGGCGTGGAAAGACGGCAAATGACTGGACAGTTATTGAAGTCTATGGATGTCGGTAATCATCAAAAGCTTCACTCCCATACCATCCGTATACAAAAAAATACGCTCAGCTAAAGCGATATGATAGACTGATACCCGTAAGTAAAGACTAATGATTATTAATTTTGTCGGACTTGCATACTCAAGATTTTTCTTCTAATTTCTTCTAATAAAAAAGATTCAACAATTGCATATATTATTTAGATCGTAAGTGTATAAATAAATGTGTGGCCCTTAAATTTTGGCACTTAAAACAATTATTCCCACACATTTCTAACACGCGTAAACAAGCTGGAAGTCGACCAGTCGGGACTTGTCCGTGCTAGAAAGCTGTACCATCTTATCCTAATGTATACATATAAAAACAATATATTTTGGCTTGATCTCTATGCAATATTAAAAATGATTATATTGTGATAAAACTTTTAAATATTTTTTATATACTATTGACGTGGTACCAAACCACCTCAATTATTGAAAAAGAAACTAAATAAAATTTGCCATAGATCGTTCTAAAATAACATTTCATAGATTTTTTTATACATAATCTTGAATTAGTCCTTTATGATACATTTTACGTAGTGAGACCGCAGGATGTTTCATTCCGAAAGAGTGAATTACTCCTTCACGGTGAACCGCACACAGTGCAACCGCAGACTGCTGAATGTATGGTAAGAATGGGCGTACTCAGTGCTCCAGTTTGCTGATGAAACAACGGTGTTAAACGTTATCACGCATATGTCAAGCTTCAGAGCAAGCTTTATTTTATAAATTTTGAAATGTTAATGATATTTCAAAATTTATAAAATGTTTAGTTTTTAATACTGTCGCGTTGAGGATATGGAGTAAAGAAATGGAAAAAGGAACAAGAGAGGGATAATAGTATTACCATATGCTAATTACCATTGATAGTCACCAAATGACTACGACAGCTAGTTTGTCGTCCTATGCTACAAAACAATGTTATAATATTACTGGTTGAACTTGAGTTATATTTTTGTTAGTAATATTAGTATTGCTAATTAAGGTACTTGGAAGTTGGTAACTTTTTAATCGGAGACAATTATTAATTGTACAATCAAATATCCAGTTATATAGAGACCAGTGTCTGAAAGTCTAACTTCTCAGAGCTGGGGGATGGAATATTCGGCTTCTACAAAGACAGTAGCCTTTTATATCACTTCGATTGATAGGGGATACGCTTAACACATTTCTCACTGTTGCCTTACAAGATATTTTCAGAGAATCGAACTTGTCAGCTGATTTGATAATAATCATTGTGGACATTATAAGGGGAAAACGAAAAGTCTTAGCGTTTCGGTGACTACCGACACTCATAAAAATCTATATAATTATTATGCAGCTTTAGCTGGACCACCAGAAACTCAAAAGCCGAACGAAACGCAGCTAAAAAACAGCGACAGGTACTTCTAACTACTTTGCATCATCCTGCTCAATTGGGCTGAGCTTCACACGGGCACTGCCTATTACGACCAACGACCCACTTGATCGTTAGTTTTTTTAAATTTATTTTCAAAAAAAAAAGCGTACAACATATTTTTATTTAAGAATACCAAAAACACAGTAGTCTATATGGAATGCTCATCTAGTTATACATTATTAAAATAAGCTTTGAGATTTGTATTTTATCATAAACTTTATAACAATATAAGACAAAAATTAAATGCATTCAAGAAAATATGCGTAGAAAACATATCGCGTCACGATGCTTAGTATAGCCTCACGGTGGAGCAGGTTTTAAGAGGTAGTGGCATGCTGCATGGCAGCTGAAAAGGACGGCACGACCGGGAACGTACTTCCCGCTCGTACGAGATAGCCGTAAAGTGACAACTATGCCGTCACGTGTCGTGCGGTTTGTGAGTGGCTGGTGGCCCATTAGAATTGAGGAAAGTAGGACGAAACAATAACGATGGATGTCTATGGGCTTCGGTAGTCGTTGAAAGCCTTTGATAGATCGTTTGTCTGATGCATAACAAAGAAGTTCACAATGGTCCCGTTAATATTACATGGCAATACAACAACTATTTCCTACATTTTAATCGGCATGATGAAAACCTTAATCTGACGAATGCCACGGACAACAATCCTTACACTTAAGATCGAGAGAATGCGTTACTTTAGATTATCATGACTGTTACATGTTTGTCAAGAAATTTATATTGTCTGTCTTGTGAGGACAACTGTAACAGATGACACATATAATTTATATTGTCTGTCTTGTGAGGACAGCTGTAACAGATGACACATATAATTTATAGTGTCTGTCTTGTGAGGACAGCTGTAACAGATGACACATATAATATCCGGTGCGGCTACAATGGCCATGAGATGAGGACACCATGCGTGTGTCCTTCAGTTGCCGCTTGCTATTACACACGTAATACTATTCCTATCTATCACTCCTATATGTATATGTATATATATACTTTTTTTATTGTTCGGGCGGGGAAATGCATTTAAGCGCCTTCACTGGCCTTGGGTGGGGTCCAATGGTGTATGGGGCTTGCATGTGCCGAATACTCACAAAAATCACCACGAGTGCCATCAGTGTCGTATTTGTTGAGGTGCCCCGTAACAAAAAATCGTCAGGGCACCTCGACGGCTAGTCAACCTCCTAAGGACGCCCCCTCCACAGTAGGTTTGCCCCACACCACAGCACAAATTTGCGACAGTGCAATGGGGTGAGTTTCCCATCCTCGCCCCTTACCTAGTGCGCAAAGGCGCCTCCTCCTATTGCTACTTTCTCTCCTCCTCTTATAATCGGAGTACATAAAGCGTCTGCTCCTGTTGGTCTTCTGTCCCTTCTTCTTATAAGAGTGATACAAAGATCATCTTCCTCGGTTCAATTGACTTCGCCTGGGCTGACCCCAGGCTACCGAGTCCCACCGCCAATACAAGGCTTGAACCATGGTGGGGTTCTACACATGATCCTGACGTAACACATTAACATATAAATATATAACAATGACGCGTACATAGTTTAAACATCGCAGAATTTCGTACGAATGAGTCCACAGTAAATGAACCACCAGACAGCGTCTCTCGTCTACAGTTAAAGCTGGTATTTTGAGTCGTCTCGTAATGCTGGGCACAGTCGAAGGCACCAGGGCGCGAGGCGGATACCCGATGAGACGGGCCGGCCAGGCTAGGGCGTGAACTGGCGTGAAGGCTGTGAACTGCCCCGTGCACGTGTGTCAGAGACACAACGGCCTGGATAGAATGGGGCGCCGTCTAAATCTTATCAACCAAATGATGACTGATAAGAATTAGACGGCGAAGGATTATAATAATAATGTCTGTGGGCTTTTCACAGCATGTTAAGTCCTGCGCTAAGTACCCCAAGGACTTGTGTTACAGGTGCTAGACAATGGAAATAAATTTAATATTTTTAAATATATATAAATACTTTTGTATATTAAAAAATTTTATTTTAGAATTACATATGATATATTTATAAACATCCATGACCTAGGCGGGATTGGAACCCGCGACCTCTGGCGTAACACAAGGACTAACCGCCACGTCACCAACTGAGCCAGCCGGTCGTCTATTTTCCTAAGTAATGACTACGTCCACTCTGTCAAGGGCTCTGTATCTTATACGCAGAAAATATATGTCACATATAAAATTTTTGAGTGCAATGCAACCAATAAACATGAATTTCTCTAATGCGACAAAGTAAACAGTCGGTTAAAATTTTCGTATTTAAATCCAACGCGACCTGTACAAATAAATAGTTAGTGCCATTCGAAAGCAATTTTCTCTTGAATTTTCATAATTGCCGAAATGGCCGCTGCAAAGGGTTTATTTTGAGGAGACCCTCCATTAGTACAATTAATTACTGATTCCGTGTCACGTACTGTTTTATTCAAATGATTATAATATAATTGAATATAATTAGTTATATGATACAATTAAATATTAAATGATGCTGCTTTGCCGAATTGGGACTGCTAGCTCTCACTTACATGACCCCGTCGCAAACTGAGAGCTAGCTATCGCGTTTTGAGCGCTTTCTGTGTTTCCGGTGGTCACTGGCGAGGGGGTGGGCAACACGTCTTCAACAACTACCCATGCGGATATCTTCAGATGTCGACAGATATAAAAAACTCGTACTGCTCGTTTGACTCCTTGAAAAAAAAACTAGACAGTTATTCACAAAAGAGTACTTGAAACGAATAGTAGATAAAAATAACAAATAAAATGAAGAAAAAAATTTTTTTACCGAAGTAATATCACCTCGTGTGGGAATTAGTCTATTTCGCACTGACCTGCTTATGCAAGTTATGTCTGTGGGTTCCCTATTTTAGCCAAACTGAACATTAAAATTAGTTTCAGTATTTTCGAAGAAAGATTTTGAAGTTTTTTCACAATGATAGGGCTGACTAGAAATCAAAGACCCGTGTTTACTATCGACACCCACAAACATCCGCACAACCACAGATGAACCCTTAAATCTATTATTATCGAATGATAGATCCTTTATACTTTAGATTTTATAATAAGCTGGATTTAATGTATTAATTTGGGTATTTAATCAATTCAGACGTTTCAGGAGCAAAAACGACAATCGTTACACGTGTACAGAGGTGAAAAATGTCAAGAAATAATTTAAATTTGCTTTATATAAGCTTTAAATTAAAATTGTGCCATCGCTGTAACAAAACCAGTATTAATAAAAACACATTGCTTTACAAATAGTATATTTGCAAATTAATGTAAAACGTTATTTATTTTTAAAATTAAACTATTAAAAACCTACGGAAATGAACCGAGTGAATCAAAGTAAATTTATGGCATTTATGACGGTCAGTGTGTTACGATAAAGCAATGGCTAGAGGCTTGGCTCTCGTCCAGACAGATAATGAATATAATTAGAAAGGTTTATTAATTAATTATATTATTATTAAATGTATATTCTATGTCTAGTACATAATATAATATCAGTGGAATTATCACACCACGTTGGTCTAGTACTGTGCGACGTACCGCGAGGACTTGTGTTACACGTACTAGACAACGGAAATATGTTTCATATTATTACAAATTTAAGAAATTTTGTGTGCCTGTTGACTTTTTTAACTATGGACATATATATAATACATATATAACCATTCATTCATAGTCATTCATGTCCTAGGTGGGATTCGAACTCGTCTCTGGCGGACAGACGGACTAACCGCCACGTTACAGAGCTGAGCCAGCCAGTGGCTAACATGACATGAAGTGGAAGCTTCGAAAATATATTCATTATTATTCTATTCAAAATATAATACACCGTTTGATACGATACGGCTGAATGAAGCTAAACGATACATGTAACAGCCGACAGATTGTATAACTGTCGTCATCATTTCAATAAATAATTAATTTTATAAACAGCTTAATATTTAAGTGGAAACATTAAAGATAGACTTAATTAAATTATATTTTAATGTATTGTTATTTGTTGTTATATCAATGTGAGTAATTATAACTTTACGTCGTTGTCATGTCAGCGTGAGGTACTTCCCCGGCCGCGGCAGCCCAATTCAGCTGCAATATATCATGGCTCTACCTGTTATTAAAAAATATGTGTGTGTGTATGTGTGTATGTGCGTGTGTGTGCGCGTGTGTGTATGTGCGTATGGGTGTGTGTGTGTGTGTGTTAGAGGTTATACTTATTTGGCGTGCCGAGATAAAAATGTTTTTAAAAGTTTATATTTCGCCTAATGCTACGTTTATAGAAAACCGACAATAACAATGGTAATAAGGTTTTTAGTTTTAAGTTTTAACATAATGCACTGGCGCGTTAAATTAAGTCTATTAAAGTATCACAAAATATTAATAGATTTTTTTGATTTATTACATTCTCATTTATTATTTTGGCATGCAAATTATACATATTGAGATTTACTATTTAATTCACGTCCATTGGCTGGAATTCGACATGTGAGATACCTCTACTGAACGTGATTTTTATTGACAAACAATAATGTTGACTACAGCGAACTCCAGGGTGTCGGATTTTCGTGCGCATCTTAAAAGCCTACACTCATCGTCTTTTCCTAATGTGCAGAAAGAAGTATTCTTTCAAAAATGATCCACAACAACAATACATCTTCATGCCTGTTCCCTAATAGAGTAGGCACAGAGAAGCAAAAACAGTACATCTTCATGCCTGTTCCCTAATAGAGTAGGCACTGAGAAGCAACAGCAATACATCTTCATGTCTGTTCCCTAATAGAGTAGGCACAGAGAAGCAACAACAATACATCTTCATGCCTGTTCCCTAATAGAGTAGGCACAGAGAAGCAAAAACAGTACATCTTCATGCCTGTTCCCTAATAGAGTAGGCACAGAGAAGCAACAAAAATACATCTTCATGTCTATTCCCCAATAGAGTAGGCACAGAGCAGCAACAACAATACATCTTCATGCCTGTTCCCTAAGAGAGTAGGCACAGGGAAGCAACAACAATACATCTTCATGCCTGTTCCCTAATAGAGTAGGCACAGAGAAGCAACAACAACATAAGAATAATAATTAGCATGATCTTCACATGCATGCCTTGCCACCTTCCCATTCATTACTCTCTTCATACAAACACGGCGGTTAGGAGGACTCTTGACACCTTCGGACAGCACCTGATCAGTCTGATCCTGGCGTGTCAATCTTGGTCTTCCCAAGTACCAACATCCTTCCACATTCGCATTGTATATCTGTAATGTTAACTTTTCACTTGTATTTCAAAAACTATTCAGCTTTATTATAATAGTATGGGTAACACTGATAGGCTATTAATTACTATACACATATAGAGCGCTTCAAATTACTTTTGGGGTTTATGAAGCCATTTTATAAACCCCAAAAGTAATTAGATGTAATTGAACACAAGTTTATTTACTCGCTTACTCTTATGATGGACGCTCCAAATTGTAGAGTTTATGAAAATTTAAAGGCGCGTTAAAATTTTAAGCCCCGTGTATGGCCTTAAATTGTGCATGAAAGGTGAAAATGTTTTTCATATTCGTTGAAGTAGCTCCTAGTAAATAGTTTAACAGTATTTAAAGTTTAAGCATGGTGGCATGTTAGTTTCAGGAAATGAAACATAAAATAATGTTTCCAGAAGTGGAAATGGTTTATTGATTCTTTCCGCGTCCGGTAATTTTTTTGTTTGTCAAGCCACGTCCAATGCAAACCTTGCATTATTTTCTAGATTCGGCGATACACAGCGTTAAAATGCATCATAAACTTTATTTCGCAAAGATTTTCTTATAGTGTAAGGGGACAACTGACCTTGTAACTACCAGTGTCCGTATACATCCGCACAAATGTTATGCATAAATTAATAAAAAAGCAAGTTCACTGCCGTACGTAACAAGTGACTAAATTTTACCCACCCTAAAAGAACCGAACGCGTCCCAAACATTTTACCTAAAAGAAGTAAAAATAAATATAGATATTCTATTACGCAGTTCTCAGGCCCACTGCCTTCTCAGAATTAGGCGGATTCACAACATGGACTATATAAAAATACTTCATATTAGAATTTTCCTTAAATGAACCTTGAACAGATAATTGTACTAAATGGAAACTATTATAGGGAGACTATGTAGAGCTGCGGAACAATAAGATAGGGTATGTGTAATTATGTACACGGTTTAAAGTTTATAACTTCTTTGTATTGCAAGAAAAAAACTAAATGTAGTCTATGTGAAAATGACACCCGGAATTTATAACTTCAGACGGTTTTCCGTGAAGGTGTGCACGCGCATAGAAAAAATTTAAAAAAATCTTTCGTCATTTTCTTCCTAGTACGCCAAAAGAAATATAACACCAAGAAATAAACATGGTTATCATGACTTATGATAAAAAAAGTACCAATATTAAGGAGCATTAATTAAAATAGTTGATGTCTACCGACACTACCGACAGAATATGAGACGATCATTATCGGTTTACCTGTGATAATAATGACGTAAGTCTGTAGGTCGTATCTGAAAACTAAACAATGCATATATGGTAACAAAACCGAATCCAAATTATATAAACTTTTCTTGATGTTTTTAAATATTTCAGAAGAAAAGGTTTATACAACCTATCTTTTAATATTTTATTTAAGTAAGCTTCGATGTAAATTAAATTTAAAATATTCATAATTATTTTCAGTTTGTTACTTTAGTAAGAGGTAGTGCTATGCTGCATTGCATCGGAATTGGGCCGACACGACCGGGGAGGTTCGTCTCGCTCACTTGATATCACCGTAAAGTGACACCTACAGTGTCGCGTTTCATGTGATTTGTAAGTAGCCGGTGGCCCATTGGGGGAGGTGAAATGAGGGAAATGCATCGGCATTGCAATCGTGCTGATGTTCTTGGGCGTTGGTAGTCGTAGAAGTTCCCCGGACCTCTCGTTTGTACTCATATACTATAAAAAAGAATTCTACTGAAAAGTAGAAACCTAAAAAGGTTAAAAAAAAATTACAGCTAAGTAGCACGTTTATTAAGGAAATAGACCACACACCATCATGCTTCGATCAACAGGAGCTAGGTGATTCGGCTGACATCGCGTGACGCTACTAGTCTCATCATGTATGTAAAAAGTATTCAAATTACCGGTGAAAATAACAGTCCTTCTATCTCAGTAACAGGCGGGCCTTTGCGGCATTGCAACAGATTCGATTTGTGTCCTCCCCGGGATGTTACTAAGAGAATAGAACATGAGCTACCGCAACGCGGAAACACAAAATGTCTGCGGTAGGAAATATTAGGAACTACTGCAATTAGTAAGTGTAAGAAATCAATAATGTGTAATTTGATATAGAAATATTTAATTGATATATAATTGTCTTTCAGATAGGCATTTGACATCTAATTGTTAATTTAGTACTTGTTTGTAAACGAAACTATACTATTGTATAAAAACCTTTGTAGGGTATTACATAATGAGCGAGTTCTCTTAATAATAATAAATATTGGCGATTGTATTTAACTGATTCATTCTTGTCTGAGGGAGTGTAAAGTGATGAGATTTAGTAAAGAAAAACTTGTAAGCAATAATAAATTTATTTTGCATTGTCTAACTAATATAAGGTATTGTTGCTAAACTGCATATCAGGCGAAATAGGCTTAACTGACAGGGAGGTGCGTCTTGTTTACATAGCACTACCGCAAAGTGACAGCTTTTGCGTTTGGTGTGGTCTTCCATTTTTTGTATCTAAAGGCACTTCCATGTTAAAGTCCGTCAAGCCGTTCTAAGTCGCATTCGAAACCGTACCGTTGAGTACCGTACAAAAGTCGTTTATGCAGAGATTACAAAAGTTACGTGCGTAAATTTATTTTATTATTCAGAAAATATGCAGGATGGGGATTATAATACACAAAAAAATTGGACATCGTGTGTGTAATGATGTTCCTAGTCTACATACAAAAAACAATAAAATATATTCAGTAGTTTAGTCACGAAATATTAATTTCATTTTAGGAAATTTCATCACGATGTATCTATTACGAAGTTGGCGCACACTATGGGTGGGTTGGTATAACACTACATGCTTTATAACAAAAGCGGTACACCGCGACAGGTTGGTGACCTCACACTTACACATGATAATAATAATGATAAATAATAAATACAAATTTATGGCACACACCAAAAAAAAAAAAAAAAAAAACATGAAACATAATAAATAAAATCATGTACAATTTGGCGGCCTTATCGCTTTAGAGCGATATCTTCCAGGCAACCATCTATATATTAGAATCATTGCATGGAAGAAAAGGGGGGCGCACAACAAAATAAACAGAAACTGTAATTAAGACTTAATAATAGTACAAAACAAAAAAGCGTAATTCATATCATACAATGGACAAATGAAGATGAATTTAAAAAAGAAGAGGCAGACGAAAGGAACTTAAAAAAAAATTAAAACACAATTATTGCTATTTGACGATTGGCGGGAACTTTTCGGACTGAAGTCATGATAAGTTAATGCAGTTTACAATTGCAAGTGGCGCTCCTTGACCAGTCTGTTGAATATATTAAGACTTACATTTGCAAGTGGCGCTCCTTGACCAGTCCGTTGAATATATTAAGACTTATATTTGC